>CAUYPK010082481.1:0-30838 GCA_963574355.1 Loris lydekkerianus
CTGTCCACAGTGCTTGAGAACACTCAGTTTACATGAGAATCCTTCCTATCTACAGTGCTTGAGAACTTTCAGTGTATGTGGGAATCCCCCCTATCCACAGTTTTACTTTCTAGGGTTCCCTCACCTGTGGTGCAGTGCAATGATGTATTCTGGGGGTGTGGAGGGGGGAGAGAGAGAGACATCACATGAGTACACATCTAACTTTTGTTATAGTCTACTGTTCTAATTGTTCCATTGTTATCAGTTATTGTTGTTAATCTCTTACTATGTCTAATTTATAATGTATTCTTTATAAAAGACATGTGAACATACCAAAACCCCCCATTGTATACGTAGGGTTTGGTGCTATCTGCAGTTTCAGGCATCCACCCAGGGTCTTTTAAGGCATTCCCATGAAGGAGTGACCACCGTAGATGATATTTACAATCAGGGGGGCGAGATGAGATCACCATGGAGACCAGCAGGGCAAGAAGAGCCCTGAGAATTGTATCCCGAGTCACCATGAAGTAGACTCTGGCAAAGAGTCTGAGAACGTCTTCCTGGTGAGTTGGGGGGAGCAGCTGGGAGAGGCTGGTGCCCTGGAGACCAGGCAGAGGGAGTGTTTCAGGAAAGAGGAGGAACCAGCCCTGCCAGCTACTGTGACGGTTCTGAGCAAGGTGAGCCAGAAAATGGTCCACTCTGGAGGTTGTCAGGATGGAGGTTGTTAACGACCTTGAATGGGTAGTTTTAGGGGCTTGATGGGGAACTTTCCATTCAAAATAGGCTACAAGGAGAATGGAGGTACAAAATGAGAATCCCTCAGAGAAAAGTGCTTCTGAGGAGTTGTGATTTTCAGGGAAGCAAACGACCGAAGATGTGGTTAAATGGGAGTGTGTGGTGAGCAAGAGTCATTGTTCTCAATGACGAGATTTGTTGCGGCACATTTGCTGTGGGGAATGGGCCAGTGGATGGGGGGAGCGGGGCAAAGGTTCCAGGGCTAAGAGAAAACATAATTATAAAATAAATCCTTTAATGGGTGAGAGGAGATGAAAGCAGCGGCTTCAGAGAGGAAGTAGGACCCTTCACCTGAACAGGGTGGGCGACCTGGTTTTAGGGAGATGAGGGAGCCCACATTGACCTGTGTCTTCTCAGTTGAATGAGAGACACCGTCAGCAGGCAAGGGGAGGTGAAAGTGAAGAATTAACGTGTGAAAATATCCAGGAAAATAAGAAAAAGGTCACTGCATAAGGTGAGAAGGTAAATTAATTAAAGATACAAACCCGATGATAAAGCAGGGCTGAGTGGCCACTAGTTTTGTGAGTATAAGTTTAAAGCAACACCAGTCAGCACGCGGGTGAGCTTTTCATCAGCCGGATTTGGGGACTGGAGTCTGGAGACAAAGTAGGAGAGAGTTGCAATTTATTAGGATGAGGGTTTTGTGACACATCTGCTTGTGACCAGACTAGGAGGACAACATGGGCAGAGTGAGCCCACCAAGGTGTTGGTGTAAACACGACCCCGGTGTCATTGGAGGGAGGCGAGGAAGAATATGGAGCTGGGAAGAGGAGCGCAGAGCAGCAGCTACGCTGCTGTGAGGCCCATGGATTGAGCTTCACGACGGGACCACAGCAGAAGGGAGTGACAAGGTTGTCACCCCAGAGTAGGAAGCTCAGAACCCACCTTCCAGATCAAAACATTGTTAGAATGACAAGATCTAGAAAATGCCTCAGAGGTCCACACCCCAGGAGTAGTCATCATGGGCGCCGGAGAGGATAATGCCCTTGGTTGAGGACTTCATGGAACCGGGAAGCCACAATGAAGTCTGCAGAGGCTGAAGTCATCAAAACACCCGACTGACTCCGACCTTCTGACCTCACACCTCGAATGTGCTTCTCCTGTGGTTTTCTCCATGTTGGTTAGTGGTGTCTCCGTCCTAGTTACCCATGCCCAAAACCTTGGGGTGTAAAACAAGTATCTTTTTCTTCACACCCCACATTTAATTACTCATAAAATCCTGGTGGCTACACCTTCAAAAGATACACAGAGTTCACTGTTGTCACCTGAGTTATCTATCTCCCAAATTATTGCAATAATTTGTCAACTGCTCAGTTGTCTTCTGTTGTATTATTTTATTCAGCAGCAGCTAGCACCAGCCTTTCCAAGCCTGAGCCTGATTGTGCTGACTGAGCCTCTGCTCGGAACCAACAGTGCCTTTATTGCCACCTCGGCTAACTTCTGAAGCCCCGCTCTTCCACCGTCTCCCAACCTTGTCTTCCTCTCCCTCCTGGTCTCTCTGCTCCAGCCATGCCAAGCTTCTTACTTTCTTATTACAAAGCCTCAAGGGTTTTGTATTTAAGATTTATTTTGTATTTGAGATTGTTTCTGCTTGGAACTCTTTCCCCACCCAAATACAATGCTGTTTTTTCATCTTCACCTTGTTCAACTGTCACCTGGGTGCAGCCTTTCTTCAGTAGCCTACTAAAGGCTAAAACAATTCTACCTCTAGTATCTCTACATAATCTCTGAGCCCCTCCTCAGCTTTACTTTTCTCCAAATCTCACATATATCTACACAGACATGTGCGTGTGTATGTGTGTGTGTGTAATGAGTATATACATTTGTGTGTGTGAGACTACAATTATATGCACTATGTCTACATACCTATGTTTATTTACTTATCTATTTTTTGCTGTAACCAATAGCTAGAACTGTGCCTAACACAGTAGGCCCTCTCAAAATACTTGTTAAGTGAACAAAAGTATAAGGTGGAAGGAACAATGGTGGGAGGGGGCAGGGCTGCAGGTCCGTCTTCTCTGATGAAGGAGAGTGACCAGGTGTGCACAGGACAAGAAGACAGAGATGTGATGTAGAAAGTGGGGTTATTTGGTGGGGTGTACTTCATGGGGAGCTGGAGTTTTAGGGGGACACGTGAGAAAAAATGCTCTGAAGGGAGTACTGGGAGCAGACAGAATTTGCTCCCTGACCTGCTCCTAAAGCGTATGTGAAAACGAGGAAAGCGACTAGAGCACAGAGAGGTTGAGAATCTGGAGAAAAATTTGGCTAATGGACGATGGTGGACAAGTCTAGAAGGCTGAATACTGGTGGGAATTCAAAAGTGAACAGCTGCTCAGTGAAACAATTCAACAGTTCTTTTATACAGTAAAATATACAGTTATCATATAACTCAGCAGTCCTGCTACTAAGTATTTACCCAAGAGAAATGGAAACATATGTCCCTACAAAGATTTTTCTGTTCATAGCAGCTTTATTCATAGTTGCTCAAAACTGGACACAACCCAAATATCCGTCAACGGTTAGATGGAGAAACAAATTGTGGTCTATTTATTCAATTGGTTAATGCTCACAAATGAAAAGGAAAATAGTAGTGATATATTCAACATCATAGTTCAATCACCAAAACATTATGCTAAGTAAAAGAAGCTAAATGCAAAGACCACACATTGTATAAATTTGTGTATATGAAATTATCAGAAGGAAAAAGGGAAAAGCACATGACGGAAAGCAGATCGCTGGTTGCTTGGAGCTAGGGGTTGAGTAGGAAGTTGATGCAAAAAAATGTATATTGTTGGGGCAGCACCTGTGGCTCAAGGAGTAGGGCGTTGGCCCCATATGCCGGGGGTGGCGGGTTCAAACCCAACCCCGGCCAAAAACCGCCAAAAAAAAAAAAAGAATATATATGGTTGCTTTTGGGGACGGTGAAAATGTTCTAAATCATCGATATAGTGGTAGTTACACAACTGTATGTATTTGTCAAAATGTCTGATTTCACAATTAAAATTGCTGTATCTTATTGCATTTAAATTGTTCCTGAAATTCATGAAAATAATTAACATATTTATATTTTAGTGTATTGTGTGCCTCCTAGAATTGAGAATGGAAGCTTCTCAAAGGCAATGCCCGGCATTATGCTTGGCACAGAAGAGGTTATAAATATTTATTGAATGAATATATATTCCATTCTTCTGACAATAGCTTTAGAATTCAATTAGTTCTGTGATTAAATCTAGCAGTCATCATTTACTGTATGTGCCAACTTAGACATACAGTGTCTAAGCCTTAGTGTTCTCACGTATAATGTTGGGATTAAAAATGGAATTTCTTTCGAAGAGTTATTATGAAAGTGAAATAACACACTGGCATCTCATGCTTACAGCACTACCTGGTGTATGATAAGCACACAATAAGGGACAAATTTGTTATTATGATTGCTTAATGTAACCTTTTATCTTAGTTGCCTACAACTATTGATTATATGTCCTTTGATATATAATATATATATATTGATTATTGTCCATTTCTTAAGATTAGAGACTGTGCATGTGTTCTTACAACATTGCCTTGTCTTATTGCCTGAAAGTCCTGACACAGTAAGTGTTCACTTAATGTTTATTAAATATTGTTCGATTGTTTTAAGTGTTCGAGAGCCATCATTCCTCATGCCTGTGCTATCACCCTTTCCTGGAAACGTTACCCACACCCTCACACTTACAGCCACACACACCAGTGATTCCTGCCTGTTGAGATTAAAGCTCATTTCCAAAGCAAAATATGCCCCCAGCTTCCCAGAAGAGATCAGATACATTTTGAGCTGCTCTAGTACATAACACTTTTTCTTCACTCATTAAAATACATAGGGACGTGTTGTCTGGTTATTTGGGTAGTGCCGGCTCCACGCAGGGTGGTGCCCCAGCGAGGGGCTCTTTGCATCTGTAGCACCTCAGAGTCGCTGACGATTCTTGACAGGGACAAGGCCGTGAGCTTGGGCTGTCAGCTTGAGAAAAGTTTCTCTCTCTCTTTTTTTAAGGAGGTGGTTTATTTATTTTGTTTTGTTTATTTTATTCTAATTTATTTAGTGTTAAGTCCCAAGCCTAGGATGAATTCCATGTGATTCAAGAATAACTACCAGGTTGGAGGAGAATATAGGTCAGCCCATCCAATAAAGAAAATTAAAATCCTAGAGAGACATTTGCACAGAGTCCGGTAAATGAGCTAGGTGGTGGTTGGCGTAGGTGGTTTTTTCACCCCGTTGTTCTCTTGCTCAGGAATTGCAGCGGCTCCTATTTACCTGTAGTCCACGCTCTGTGGACTGGTGTTCCAAGGCCTTCCTGGTGCCCAAAGGCACTCTTCCTGGTGTTTTCCTTCCCTCTATACGGCCTTCTTCTGTGTCTTTGCTACCCAGCTTCAGAGTTGAATACCTTCTTCCTATGTCCAATTCCTGAGCATTCATAACTCTTTTTGAAACAGACATTCTGATTTTCACATGCTGAAATGATAAAACTCCTACTCATTGCTTATGGAGCCCACTTCAAAAACCACCTTACAGTCTACTAGATCTCTACACGTAGCAGGATGGGAAGACGTGTTTGAAGTTAACGTACAGTGGAACGTACCGACCGTCTCTTACAGTCCACATGGAGTCGTGAAAATCTCACTGTGGCTGATTTCTTTCATTTCATCTTAGTAACAATATTTATGAACATATGCTAGACAGTGTGGGATGATCCTGAAGAGAGAATGGTGAGTACAGCACAGTTATTTTCTTTAAAACATCTTTCAGTACAGTGGAGGGGATCTGTACAGTACAGATCCAGTGGACAGGGGATTATGGCACGGTGTGAACAGTCCTGCCCTCAGGGCCGTGCAGTGGATGCTTCAGGGAGCGGTGGAGGGTCAGGTAAAGTGGCCCATTGAGTTTGGATTTTCTGCCCCTCTCCCTGATTCTACCGCCCTTTTGTGAAGGTAACTCCTTTGTTCTTGTGGGAAATATCAGCAAAGCAGAAAAATATGTACAACAAAGCATTAACACATGCCAAACCCATACGGGACTTCCTTAATCACTCAACAGCTCTTTGAGGTAGAGAGTATCATTTTTCTCATTTTACCCATGAAAAATTAAGAGGCTGGACAAGATGGACTTTGCCGAGGACACACAGCTGGTGAGTGTGGGCCCTGCTTTGTCCTGCTCCTCACCAGGTGTTCTTGCCTACTAAAAGCAAAACAAAACTAACATAACCAAAGTTCTGTTTATGGCAGCAAAAGTGCTATAAAAAGTGGCCTTCAATAGAAATTCTTTTTTTTAAATACAATAGTGAAATGGTGATGATGATAAGAGTAATAGCACTGTCTCCTACCCAGGCTGCCTGCCTTCAATCTTGATGGAAAGTCTCACCGTTCGCCCCATTTGTGCAGCTCAGGAGTAGCTCAGAAACACTAAGCAGCTTTTCCATGATAACAAACCTACCCAGAGCAGAGCTGGGTGCAGATGGAGCCCTTTGGTCCCTGGCTTGGTACCCGCCCCTCCGCATGGCAGGGTAACAATTGCTATTCTAATTATTCTTTATTATGATTTCTTCCTGCTCTGTATCAGGATTTTCTTTTGTTTCATTTTACTCTATTTTTTTTTTTTTATTTTTAAGGGCTCAGACAGTGGAGGGGGGAAGGGGAGAATGGGAGGAAGGCAAAGGAGGGAGGAAGAGAGGGAGGAAGGAAGGAAGGACGGAAGGAAAGAAGGACAGAAGGAAGGAGAAAATGGGAAGGGAGGAAGGGAGGGAGGGAGGAAGGAAGGGAGGGAGGGAGGGAGGGAGGGAGGGAGGAAGGAAGGGAGGAAGGAAGGAAGGAAGGGAGGAAGGAAGGACGAAAGGACAGTCTGCATTTTAATTGTATAGTGAGTATAGATGGATTTACACAACTAAACTTTGACCTTTTCCTTACCTGGCTTGCTAAGAATGTTATTGGAAAGTGTGCTGGTTCAACACACGCATACCTTTTAGAAGCCTTGAAGAGAAGGTGTGTATAAATATGTAAGGGCATATTCTCTTTTAAACATCAACCTCAGTTGGCATATAGCAAATGAATAACCTAGAAATGAAAATGTCACGTTTATCATCTAAATATTCGCCAGCAGGCTTCAATTTGCTTTGGATAAGGATCAACAGTCATGTACAAGACAGGAAGGGCACCTCTGACACCAAAATTCCCCTCTAAATATCAAGAGCTATCTAAACAAGACATTCGGAAGCACAGGCAGGCTAATTAATAATCCATTACATAAGTAGCATTTGCTTATTTTAATTACTAGGAACTTCCATTAGGTCTCTTCCATTGTAAAAATGACACAAGTCTGTTTCTCAGGTGATGGTTTGCGGCTGGTGTTCTTAGAAGCCTGTGTACCTGGCGATAACTCAGTGCTCAGGGATAGGCCAGCAAGAGGGATGAACAGGGCTGGGCACAGCACCTACCCACAGAGGAGGGCCGGGGACTGTCCAGCTAACTCCAAGGCTAATTTGAGGTCCTGAAGTCCAATCTCCATTCTCCTCTGGTTAAAACGTTTCACTATTTTGCTTTCAGAGAAATGCTTAGACTTACTGGTAGCTACTAGGTGATTCATGATGTGGGCTTTCCTTGCTGCTGAGAGCTTTTCCTTGTTGCTGAGAGCACATCTATCACTGCTCCTTTCTTACTCTTCCTAATGCTCCAGCTGAGTGAAGGGTGCTGGCTTCTCGGAGGTTCTGGTGCTTCGACTTGCCTTCTGTCCATGCCGATTCTGCTGGAAATTATCTTTTTTCTCTGCCTGGGGACTCTAATCTATTTACGGATGACTCTCATGTACCCTGCCTGGAAACCTCTAACCTTCTGCCCCCATCCTGCCTCATCCACCTGTCACACTTGAGCCTAGCGTGAGTGGCCTCTCCTCCAAGCAGCCAAACCTTTGGGGTAGTTCTGCTACCTGTACCCAGAGGAATGATGCCTCCTGGGAAAAACAACCTCTTCCCCAGCTCGGATGGATGGACTCTTACCCAGCCTCTTTTCTGCGTCTAGACATTTCAGGACGAGAGTCTACCAAAGAAGTGACCTGGAAAGAGTAAAACAGGACAAAAAATAAAAAATGCTTTTAAATCATCTACTGGCTCATTGGTAATTGTGGGCTTGTCAATGGAAGTAGATGACTCTATAGCAGACCTTGCTTCTCACACCTCACTAGGGACACAGGACATAGTGTGAATGGTCACTGCCACTCTAATATTGGAGGATACTATAATCAATATGAGCAGCATGGCTGTCAAAAAAGAGTCCTTTTACTTACTCAGGGTGGGTTTAGACTGTATTCTGTTGGAGAAATAATGCTGGCAGGTGTGTGTATGTTTAAATATTTTTTTCTGATCTATTATTTATTCATTTGATAATTAAGTCTGTTTGGGTTGCTCTAAAAAAACAAAAACAAAAAAACAACCATAGACTAGGTAGCTTATTTTTCACAGTTTTGAAGGCTGGGAAGTCCAAGATCAAGACCATTTTGATTCTTGGTAGGGGTCTGCTGCTTCCTGACTTGCAGACATCCAACTTCTTGCTGTGTTCTCACACCGAGAACCTTCCTCTTGGTCCTCTTTTATTAGGGCACTAATCTGATTCATGAGGGCCCCACCCTTTAACTTAATCAGCTCCCAAGGCCCCACCTTCTAATACCATGACTTTGGGGAATAGGAGTTTGACACATAAATTTGGGGAGAATGCAAACATTCAAATCACAGCAGGGAATATTTCTGCATCTCACCCAGGAAAACAGAACTTGAAAAAGCTAAATATTGTGATGGCTGTGGAAAGTCAGAGCCAATCTTGGAATATCACACTGATATGTGGGTCTGAAAGATTAGACTTTGAAGAATGCACTGCTTCCCAAAGGTTGCCTGTCCAGAGTTCCCGAGGGTGGTGTAAAGGGGTTGTACACTGAAAGGTAACCAATTCTCGGTCCAGATCACTTTTTTGGGTAGAGGTTAGGCATCAGCATTGAAAGTTTTGAAGAAAATGGCGTTTTGAATGGAGTGGGACACTGCAGAGTGGTAAGTATCCGAGAAATGTGAGCAGCCAAATTTTCTCACTGTTGTTCTTTTTATTATCAGTATGTTCATTTACTTACTGAGCTACTGTTCTTTGGAAGGTATTATGCTGGACATTGGGATAGGAAGAGGGTAGATAAGGCATCAAGACGCTTTTCCTAAAGAGCCTCAGATACTTGGTGAGGCAAGATACACAATGAAAACAAGTGTGTAGAGATGTCTGTGATGCTCTCGGGTCATGATAGTAGCTGTGCAGGAAAAGGAAGTGGGTATTTTTTCTGGAGAGAACCATATGGGGAGGGGGTAAACTGATAGTCATTGAAGTAGGGGTATTTGAGCTGAGACACGGCATAAAGTGAACACCAGACAGAAAAAATAGTGAATGCGTACATCCAAAGGTGTGAAGACAAACTGAACATGCTCGCAGCACTGAAAGAGGCCCCTGTGGTTTGGATACAGAGGGCAACAGTGGAGAGGGGGCAGGGGGATTGGAAGAGGCCAGCAAGAGCTGATCTTGAAGTCTGGTGTGAAGATTCCAGATGTTAACACATGGTTGATGGGCATGAGTTCACTTGTGTTTTCACGCCCAAACATTGTTGACCAATCTCGAATTAACCAGTGTTTATACTTGCATTAGCGATTGCAATTTTTAAAACACAGAGTAAAGTAGAAAATTATAAAAACTTTCCTGATCGTGTCACTGGTATAATAGCCATTGACACAGGACAGGTTCTGCATGAAATTGCCTGTCAACAATATCTTAAGTATTGCAGAAGTATTGGAGGGCTCACACACTACAGAGTGTGAGGTGATGTTTACTTATAAAGGTTAAGCTGTCGGCTGATGAGGGGGAATGGGTACTTGGAATGGGGTAAAGGAGTAGAATCTGAGAAAGCAGGAAACTCATACTTTAGTCAAGTTACAAATGATTATGGGTTGCTGGGATTAGAGGATCTCATCAGCAGGAAGAAGAAGCAACTGAACTGGGGGGGTTTTGTGGAATGGCACGGCAGCATTTGTTATTTTTAGCGTATGTTTTTATATTCTGACTCAGGTGCGTGCCACCCTTTAGTGGCACGAGATAGCATGCGCACCCTTGCATAAAGCCACAGCAGGGAACACAATATTGATGCAACAAAGGAATGTCTGTCCTGCCCCCTCATCCACCCCACGGCCCAGGCCTGAGCAGCAGCGTAGTGAGAAGAGGGTTCCAGACAGTCATGGTCCAGCAGTTTGAGATGTGACCAGCAGCACATGTGAGAGCTCCAGGGGGTGAAGACATCAAGGGGCACAAGCAGTTGCCAAGGAAACCCCGCCAGGGAAGAGGTGCGATAAGCCACTTCTTTGCTAGATGTTGTAGAGGAAGGTGACAAGTTAGGGGTTGAATGGTTAGAGGACTGGGATGGAAGAAAACCTGTGCACTGCACACATACCGCCAAATTGTTGGTTTATTTGTCAAGACCTTCATGAAAATGTAACCGACGTGAAAGATGGAGCTGAGTCATATTCACTTCCACATCTTGGTCCATGGCTCCTAGTGTCCAGTAAACGCCTGTTGAATGAATGACTGGTGGGAATCTTTGTTTACAAAGTAGTGTTTGAAGGCTTAGGCTTTTTCTGACTGTTAAGGCAAGTCTGGCAGGGACATGATTTGGAGTCAGGAAACTTGCCTTTCCCCTCCGTTTATGTCTTGGGAATCACGTTGCTTCTCCACATTTATCACTCTGAAATTGCTGAAGCTCGTTCAGCCACTGGCCTTGCAGGATGCAATTTGTTTCGGCTACAGGGAAGGCATATACATTGGTATAAAATGTGAATATGCCTATTAACATTCCCCCCCCCCCCCAAAGAACGCAGTGCGTCCTAGGAATCAGCTTGCAGGTCCAGCCCAGCCCCTGGCCAGCACATTGTGGGAGCTCATGGGAAAGGGCGAGCACGGTGTATTTACAGCCGCAGAGAAATGGCCTCATAAAAATGCATCAGGGTGTGTGCATGAGTGATGACTCGGATGAGAAAAGCAGTGTTTACATACTGTTACACTAAAAATATTCACACCTCATCAAATTGTCAGTCTTGTTTGCTGGCAACAATGGGGACTTTCCTCCGTAAGATGGTAATAGCTCTCAGCAGAGCCCGGAGCATTATGTCTCATTAATCCTTCCCAGATCCGGCGCGGTGGGTGGGTGAATGTTAGTGTTCTTGCTGTTTCAGGACAGACTAGAACAAGATTCATTTTCCCCATCCCTGCTTTCACGGCCTCACAGAACGACGAGGACATTTGCCATCTCACCTATAAAGCTCAATTTACCAAACCTTTGGGGCTTGGTCCCTTCCTGAAGTCATCTGGTCCACTGCTCTGTGTGGATGAGAAGACAGCACCCCAGGGCACAGACTCGGTTCTCCAAGGCCTCTCAGCAGCTCAGTGGAACATACAAGCCCAGCTCACTGACTTCCCAGTCAGAGAAAGGCAGCAAGAATAGAAAGCACAAACCTGTATAAACACTGACTAGATGGCCATAGCTTGTATAGTCAATATGATCATCTTATAAGGTTGGCTTTATTATTATTATCACCATTAAATATTATAATTGTCTCTAGGACAATTAAAAAGATCAATCCAGCACAGACATTCCAGGATTCAAATTCATGTTTACTTGTTTCCAAGCTGATGTGGGTGAGACGTCACATCACTCTGCCTTGTCCACACTGGAGACATTGGCACCCAGCAGAGGCTTAGACTGTTTCCTTCCCGATATGGTCTGGCAGGGGCAGGTGGCTCTGGGGACAGACAGACCTGGCTCCACATGCAGATCTCTTCCCTGAAAGGTGGCTGCCTGTGGGTGAGTCAGGAACTGTGCCTGGGACTCCATTTTCTTGTCTATAAAAGAAACAGAATAAAATATTCTGTGACAGGATGGGTGTGGAAATAAAATGAAGGAGCATAGAGCAGGTGACCATCACACAGAAGGATGCTCTGTACCCACTGGGTCCCTCTGCTTCCTCCCTCAAGACTGCTGTCTTGACTGTTTTTAAATAATCCTATCAGAAAACAAACCCATGCATTTCTAGACTGTTCTGGCTTCCCTACCTGGAGTTGACATATTTACAGCGTCCCAGATGGTTAATAACCTTCCTGTTCATGTTCACTAACTTTGTTCACTATCTTTAAAATTTTGTTGTTTTATGTTTTGTAATATTTTTCTATAAAATTCCTTCTCATCTCTAACAAAGACATAAATATTAATATTTTAGGCCATTATAAATTGTTTCTCTTATTAAATCTATTTTCTGTTTCATATTCTATATTAATTTTTATCAAGAATCCTTCATGAGTATGTCTACTATGTCTAATTAATCTATAGGTTTCAGTTGTTCTGTATAATCATGCCATCCATAAATAATGATATTTTTGTTCTTCTATTCTGTTTAGAAATACTACTTTCTGTTCTTTTTGATGACTTAATATTCTAATAGGACCCCCAACGAAGCGCAATGGAAGAGGGGACAGCTCTCTTTTCTTCTTCATCGTATGAAGGGTTATTTGGGACATTATTCAAAGCTAGATCCCTCTAGAAAGGTTTGGTCTTTCAATCTGGCAATACTTTAAACCAAGTTTTAGCTAAGGGTTCTCAGGCCACCCAGTTACAGAGATTTGGAAAAACAAACCTGATGGGGGCAAACGTACAGTGGTGCATGTTCACACAGCGCAGAGGGGCGAGGCAGGCTTTCGTTCTTAACAATCGTGTTGCGCTGCCTTTATTTCATGTTCACCCTTAAATTGAGGTATAGCTCTTTGGGGTCCCAACTCTATGCAAGTGGGGGATCTCCTATCAGACCCTGAGCACTGACAGCAGGGCTCTGCTCCACTTTCTCCAACCTCCTGTTGTACTGAAGTTTTGACCTTTTCGTGTTTTTACTTCTTTGTAAGCCCACTGATGCATTGACTAAGAAGTTTGTGTCCAGCGTGTCCAGCACGTCCAGTGTTTTCAGCGTTAGGGTGTCTTGTTTACCTTAATTCTGGAATCACGGGTCCTCGATGTGCTCTTTCTGCCACCTCCTGGGTGTGCTGGAGGCGATGCTGGACGAGGCCCCATGCCTTCTGCACATATACTCATGGGCCAAGGGCCTCTGATGAGGTTAAGCTTGAGGGAGGTATGTGGCTTGTATCAGGCCCCCCAAGTATGTGTCCTGACAATGGTGTTTACAGGACCCAGTCATTAGAGGTTAAACCAATGGAATTAAGCTCTGTTGAATGAGCGGGCAATTGGGATTTTACTCCACACAGCTGTGTCATCTTGAGTGTGGTATTCGACTTTGCTAAGGACCATTTTTCTTATCTTCCAAATGGAGAGATGGGATTTTTAATAATTATGAAGTGAGATAACATTTGAAAAGTACTTAGAACAGTGAGTAGCATTTAAGCATTCATAAATATCATCATCATTATTATTATTACTACTTGGAGACACTAAGGGAAGTGAAAACACCCTGCCTAATGCCTCCCAGAGAGCTGGGTTCCAATCCAGAATCCTCCATATCCTGTGTTGTTTTCACTCTGTCACACTGCCTTCTTAGGTAAAAGGGAGGAGGAGTCCACAAACAAAAGCAGTCCATAATCTGTCCACTTGGTAGGAACGCTTTTGGTCTAGGAATACCCTGGGTTTGCTTGTTCCTGACACATACATTTCAAAAATACAGCTCAAGCCCAAAGTTTTTGACACAAGCAAAACAAGAGACCATTTACAATTTTGTTGAAAATTGTTTTCAACAAAAACACATAAAGTTAATTGGTACTTTGCATTGCAAAATATTGACACTTAAGTAAATTTAACTCACAAAAAGGAAATTATATCAAAGTCCAAAATGCTGAGGGGAAAGTAATCAGTCTTTATGTTGTATGCAATAATAAATTAAAACTAAATAGTTCTTCTTGTAGCATTCAAACTGTGATTTTAATTATCCTCAAGTCTGAGGATTATAATCTGAAGTTTCTGTAGTAACTCTTTGTCCCATGAAGCACCTTAACAGAACTACTTTCATGTTACAGACCACTCCTGTTTAGAGATGGTGTGAGGCTGTTGATTTGGGGTTGTGGTGACACCTGGAATTACAAAGATGCCCTGAGTGTTTAAATGTCAGATTATGTGTTTTTTTTTTTTAATTTTTGCAGTTTTTGGCCAGGGCTGGGTTTGAACCTGCCACCTCTGGCATACGAAGCTGGTGCCCTACTCCTTTGAGCCACAGGTGCAACCCAGATCATGTGTTTTTTGAAAAGAATTATTTTAAAAATCTTGCTGCTTATTTTCAGGTGTATCAGCTACCCAAGAAGTATTTTGTGAGAACTTCTTATGTGTCAGCCCCAGTGGGAGATACTAAAGAAGAAAAAGGGAAAAAATAGAGGAAGTGAGGAAGAAAAAAAGAATATAGACATTTATTAATTAGTAAGAGCATGTGTCTGCATGTGCGCACACACACATGCACACGGATGTATGTGAACATGACCTCTTCAGAACCTGCTGTGATGAAGAAGTGACAATAAATGAGAATTAAATTAACTAATAAAACATACTATTTGGAAGAAAGTCTACTATTTCCAGTGGCAGGTGTCTGTGAACGGCCCTCAGTGTTCTAAGCAGGGAGTCAGGTAAAGCCAAGAGTGAGCTCTAAACTTGGACTGACTGCCATTTCAATAAGGCATAATCTGCACGTGAAAGAATTCAGGAAGCCGTCAAGTTCAAAGATCTACAAAATACATTTCCTTATCCTAAGCATCCCCAAATGGCAAATACAATTATGAGATTAGCCTGGTGACACAGGTAAGTAGATCACCATGGGATGTTGTATTGGGTATGAGAGCCATGAGCCCAACTCTTCTTTGAGTTACAAAGTCCCTATTGTACAAGACTGAGAATATTTCAGTTTAAAATTACATATGTGTTGGAGAGAATCAAAGTTCTTGATTAACATTCTAAATTCTAAATATTTTTGTGTTAAGTCTGTAAATACTTGGTATTTTAAGAACATGGAATGTTCATGAGAATTTGAACTTGTGACTACATTTCAGATGTATAGTTAAAGACATGTCCCTCACTAAGGCCAACTTGTCATAGTCCTGCTATCAATTCTGACTCCATGTTCTTTCCATTGCATAAGACAACATTTTATTCCTTTCACGTAGCTCCTCCTTGCCTTGTTTGGACCCCCAATATAGTTCTATACACATTGGGGCAGGGGGCAACTTTATTCTACAGAAGAACACTAAGGCAGTGCTTTAGCACAGAGAGCAGGTGGCTGGGTGTCTCAGTGATCCCTGCAGCAATTTGAGGTAGGGTTCAACCAATCAACAGGGTACACGAGGGTGTGAGATGAGGTAGTGAGGGGAGAGTGATCCCTCCAGAGAGTGCTCAAACAAGTGAGAGCCATGGTCGGAGCCCAAACTCCTTCCTTGGACAATCACTGGGAATCTCATATGTGCAGGGATGGCCAAAGGCCAGGAGGCTGCAAAGAACAAGGACCTTATTGACCTGAAGTGACACTGGAAACAAGGCAGACAGATGGCAAGGACACAAAACAACAGCCACTGACATTGGCTGACCGCGTACTAGAGATAATACGTTTGAAATAATAAGCCAATATATCATCCCTGCCTTAAACTAGCATTGCCAGATGTCTAGCTACCCATGAAAACAGTGAATTTCAACATTTCAAGGGGAGGCAAGATACCATCTTGAATATAGAATTACTCCTGAGATTTGAGTATAAAACTTGATTTTATCCCTATTAATGAGGTGGCAGAGAGACAATGGTTTTTAAAGCTAGGCTTTAAATATCTTCACTTCATGTATGAAAATATAAGCATAGTAACTCCATGTAAGTGAATATAGCTGCTACCCATGGATTGGGTAAAAAAAAGCAGAACTTGGAAGACACCCCGTGTGGTGACATAGCACACCGGCGTGGTCCAGTACAGTGGCCATGGAAGCAGGTGGTCATCGTGTGTGGGGAGTCCAATTTGAGTTACGCCGTACATTTCAAAGACTCAATATGAATAATGTAAAATATCTCCTTAATATTTTTATGTCAATTACATTTTGAAATGATAATATTTTAGATATATTCATTTCAATAAAATGTATTTTTACCATTCTAAATATGGTTACTAGGAAATGTTAGGTCACACATACAGCTTGAATTTCTGGCTCACATGATATTTCTGTCTGGACTGTAATGAAAGGGGAGGGCGTGAATGGGCCTGTCAGGGCTCCGTACTATCCAGGGTGACCACATTGTTTGTTATTCAAACCAGGTTATTTGGAGAGGAAAGTGAGCACTTCAGACAGTAATTTGGGGGCACAGGTCATGAACGAGGGCCATTCTAAGCAATTGAAGATGTGAGGTCACCTTGCCAATGAATGAGGTGTCTGGAATGCCACAAAGGGCAGGTGAGAACTGTAAAAGAAGAATTTGTTCTAGGGGGTCTGTTTTTCTTGCACCAAACATACCGAAAACACCCTGAAGTTTTATCTCACCTGTTTCATGCTCTCTATGCTCTTGGAACGAACCTATAGCTTTCTATTTCTAAGAGGAGGATGGAAGACTAAAAATCCCGGCTTCTAAAACTTCTTGAATGGCAGACATAATCATGAACCATATGGATATATTAAACCTAAGTTCATCAGAAATGTATGAATAACATTTCCCTTTAAAATACAAACACACTTAAAACTTCATGGGGAAAGTACTCGGCAGAGGGCTGCCACCTAGGATGTGTCTGAACCTCCAGTGTGTCCACAGGTGTGCGCTGACACACACCTTTAGAGGACGCTCTTCATATGGAGGACCCACTGTCCTTCCTCCATGTGGAGAGCTGGGTCACCTGTCCTTATGCTCACCCCAAGTCCCTCACTTTAGGGCTGGGTCCCAAAGACCCTGAAGTAAATATTCACCCTAATCAGAAATGTGCAGTGTCCAGGGGAAGGTGGAAGAATCTGGAAAGTGAGGCAAAGTGGAACCTTTTGCCGCATCTTCCCTGACTCAGGCCTTGAAAGTCAGGACGTTGCTCCAGGGAAACACAGAGGCAGGGAAACTGGATACTCTCAGCTGCCGTCTTTCACCTTTCTTTGGGTAGTGAGGTGACTGAGAAGGCACTTGCCCAAATCTCTCCCTGCTCTGCCCCAATTCTGTGGCTCAGAATATGCACACCCATCAGAAAGCCTTTCTGAAATGTCCCGGAAGGGATGGGTTCCTCCCCAGAAGACCTGGCCAAGCCTTTCCTGGGACACTGCACCACAGTGGACGGTGGTCATTGGTTTCATTGGCCATTTCCTCACTCCGCTGAGCAAACTCCTTCAGGGAAGGAAGGTCCTGTGTCCTCAACTTCAGGATTCGTCATACCCCAGGGTAGCTTCTCATTAAACTTTTATGTTGCTACTGTCCTTTTGATCACTGGAAAACCACTTGGACATGCAACAAATGTAATCTGACAAAAGTTTGAAAAGTTTGGCAGTTAACTAATAAATCTCCATTTTATTCAAGAAGATGCTGGAAACTCTGAAATGCTGAGTCACTGTCCCCACGTCATCCAGCTTGGACTGCAGGAGCCAAGGGCAGAGCCCACAGTTCACTCCAGGACCAGGTTGGCTGCTCCCCCTGCCCCAAATCCCCCTGCACCAAGCTCATGTGTTTTGTTGATACAAACACAGGCGTCTCAGGACACAATGAGGACATTCTGAATTTGGGGATCTGGCCTTAGTTTAAAAAGAAACATGAATTGACTCCAGTGAAAGGTGATGGGAGAAGCGTTTGAAGAATAATAAGATTTTCAGTAAGAAGCTCTCCCAGAGGGCAGGTATTTCTTGTAATAAGGCAGAGCTGTGTGGTCCACAGGTGGGAATCAGAGGGCCAGGAACCTCCTAGCAGGGAGTCCAGGTTGTTTCTTTCCTGCCTCACATTGGAAGAATGAGAGTTGTCTTGGGCCACATAGTAAATCAACAAACACTAACAGAAGCTGCTGAGCATAAAGAAAGTTCTGTGTGTACTTTTCTTGACATCAATACCACAGATAAGGAGAACAGTTCTCAAATAATCTGTATGAGGCCTGTGGGCAGCAGGTTAGACACCCCTGCCCTGAGGTTAAGGCAAAATCTTGTATCTATGTGAGCATTTCTGTGAGAAAAGGATGTGAAGCTTCATTCCCTAAGGGGAAGCAGACCCCACAGCTGAGGCCAGAGTACCTGTGGCCTCTGTTGGCCCAGGGAAGGCGGATGCTTTGCAGCCCTTGAGGTTCAACCTATTGCCTCGTGGCTAATTTCCTCTGACGCCCCCTCCCAGGGCTATGTGGATGCCAAGGCCTCCAGGAGGGTCCATCCGCCCCCGTGGCATGCTGTGTATTAACACCTCTGCCTCGCAGGAGCTAATCCCTCCCCTAAGCCGCTTGGCTGAGCTCCTCTGCCAGATCTGATAAGAGGATTTAACCTTTCGTTTTTCCCTTTTGCCGCACACTCCATGGAATCAAAATAAAGAATTAAAGAGATTTGAAAGGGACTTTCCATTACCAAACAATTCGGTTTAAATTTCCGACCTTGCCTCTACCTTTTTTCTTTTTCTTCCCTCCCTCCCCCCCCCCCCCCAGGAACATGAGTAGAATTTTCCAAATTAAGGTGGCTACTGGCCTTCCTTGCCAAACAGGCTGGGGAGGTCTGGCTTTCGGGTAACACCTGGAAGCAGGAGGGCCTCCACATCTGGAAGCGGGTTTGGGCTTTTATGGCTGGGGTGACACATACCCCAGCTTCATGGAACACTTTGCATTTCTTTGCAATCCACTCCACACTCTGGTGACGCTGCTCTTGCTGCCCATGGGACATGAATGCAGCAAGTCTTAGCCACACAGCTAAGGACTCAGAGAGTGCCCTGAGATCTCAGGGTGATGATAGTTGCTAGAATTTATCTGGAACCTGTTTGTGCCAAGTATTATGACAGATCAGCACACTAAGGGGTGGGTCCCACTTTTATTCTTCCCATTTGATAGGGAGGATACTGAGTCACAGAAGTAAAATACATCTCCTGTCTCACAGACAGGACTTAGTAGAATAAGACTGCACACCTAAGGATTTGACTCAAGAGCCAGAAAAGAGTAAACAGGATGGAAAGGAAGCTTTGCACTGGGCCTGGGCATGAAAGGAATTGCCAAATTTTACTTAGGGTGACAATGAGGAGAAGGAATCAGGATAAGAAAACCAATGTATTAATACATTGAATTTTTAATAGTAACTTGTGTTTCTCTTACCTTGATTATAAAATCTTCTTACCCTGCCTATAAAATAATAATCCATGTGTATGATAGCAACCCCGGAGTTACTCCCACAAAGGTGCCAGGCATGGGAGATTTTACGAGACAGTTCTTTCAAATGTACTAAGAAAAGTGAATTCACCTGCTATGGGAGGAGATCTAGACGAGGCTGAATGGAAATATTTAATGTTCTTTGTAATAACAGGGCTCATGTTTACTGAGCGCTTGCCAAATGTGAGCTACTGTTCTGAGCCCATCACCTGTGTCAGTTCTTGTCTGGCTTCGCATGGTCCCACAAAGTACTGACGGCTGTTATCCTCCTACAGAGAAGGAAAGTAGCCGTGTCTGGGATCACGCACAGCCAGTGAGTGGCAGAACAGGCCCCGGAGCCACAGAGGCTGGCTCCAGAGTCCAAAGTACAGCCACTTGTCCTCACCTCTACCTGCCATGGGTTGGAGAGTCCCTACTTTTGTGGCTGTTTAGTCTGTAAAGGTAGCTATATTGCACATATGCCAACCTCTGTGCATGATCTAGAAATAGCAGAATGTGTGCTTGCGAGGGCAATGCGACAGAAATTAAAAGCAACTTTTAGTTAAGACAGAGGACCAGAGATGAGAGGCACACCACACAACGGGAGTGATCAAGAACTGTTCTCAGCTCATGGGAATCAGTTCCACCCTGATTATACCCCCAAGGAGGAGATTCTCTAACAACAGTTGCTGAATAAATGAAGGGATGGCCAGTATAGCTGTTTGCAGTTACTGAGAGTAGGACAAGGTAAAGACGTTGGAATAAGTTGGAAATGTTTGTCATTGTTATTAAATCCCAATAGCTTTCTGAGAAGATGTATTTGGAAAGTCTACTTCCGAGCTATGGTCCATAGCAGACTGGTAGGATTATAAACAAAAATAGCAGCTAAATCTGAAGACTATTGGGTAGTAATTAGGTAATTAGTCAGGTCCTCCCTGCTGCACCGTCTGGGATCAGTGTCGAGGATGGGTGTTGAAACGCATCTCTGTGCTTCCCTGATAATTACAGTCCCAGGAAAAGCCTGTGAGAACAACAACCCCTCATTTGCCTTGTGGAGCTGATTCTTCCTGATGTTGCTCATCTTGAGGTTGCATCTGACAGGCTGCGGCAGAAATAAGTCAGTCTGCTATGGCCAGAGGACAGGGTGGGAGCAGACCAGCAGAGCTGGCCACGTGTCTGAGGAGGGGCACTTTTCTTTCCAAAGGTGTAACATCAGTTGAGTCATTAAAGTTTTTAAACTTCTTAGTTTTTATTTTTACTCAATAATTGATTTATTGAAGGCATGGATGGGTTGATAGAAGCAAAAGTTCCCTTCTTCTTTCAGGGTATTATAGTAAAAAAACGCAAGACAGTGTTTGGAAAGGTTGTCGAAGGTTATTACAGTAAAAAAATGCAAGACAGTGTTTGGAAAGGTTGTCCAAGTGGAGTCCCCAGTCGGTGTGACAGCTGAGGACAACTCTGCGTATGGCAAAACAGCAGACATCCTTTGTGTCTGTCATTTTGCATTTATGTCATTGTGTCCGTGGTCATGCCACCCTTCTTTAGGGATCCCTGGAGACTGAGGGAGCAGCCCCCAAATGTCGACAGACAGAGCAGGAGCGGTCTCCACTCTGGAGGCCTTTTAGCCCATTCATTGAATAAGTGCTGGATGAAACCAGTCTCATTCTTTAATAACCCACCAGCAATTTATAAAATACATGTTTACGAATTCATCTCAGGCTGAATTCCAACCAGCTGTTAGGATTTTTAAAGCATGCCCATATTGTATCATGGTTGTTAAACTGAATGTTTGTTGTTATTATTCAGTCTGCTAAAAATTGCCTTTTGATTTAATAGTATGAAGAAAGCCTAAAAATAAATGACATGGATTATTATATAAAGTCTGTTCCAACCCACCCACTCCACAGATTCCCTCCTTATTTGGAGGTCTTTCATACTCAAGGTACATTTTTGAATCTTATACACCCACAGCCTCTCTGAGATTTTGTTACAATACAGCTGCAGACGGCCTTTAAGAGAGCTCTGTAACTCTAAACCTCATCAAGAAAAGAAAAGAAAAAAAAAAAAAGAGTACATTAAAAAAAAAGAAAGAAAAGTTAACAGGCAGGGGATGGTGGCTCATGCCTATAATCCTAGCAAGAGTGAGACCCTAGCTCTATTAAAAACAGAAAAATTAGCCAGCCATCATGCCAGGAACCTGTGGTGTCAGCTACTGAGGAGGCTGAGGCAAGAGGATTGCTCAAGACCAAGAGTTTGAGGTTGCTGTGAGCTATGATGCCACGGTACTCTGCCCAGGGTGACAGAATGAGATTCTGTCCAAAAAAAAGAAAAAGAAAGAAAAAGAAAGAAAGAGTTAACTGCTATAATTCTAAAAAGACCCTTTTCCTAACTACAGTGAAGGCATAAATCTGTTAATTGCATTATAGTAAACTTTCACAGAGATGTATTATACATACATAATAACTCTATAAATATTTGTTACTGGTTGATGTATGTAGAAGATACAGCTAGTATTTTTTGAAGGCTATGCAAGGTTTAGGGTCAAATGCTCTGTGTGCACGTGTTAGTTGTCCATCAGTGCATATGAGATCACCACAACTTATCAGCTTCAAACAGGCATACTTATTGCCCGTCAGTTTCTGTGAGTGAGGAGGCGGAGCTAGGTTCTCCACTCAGGGACTCACAAGGCTACTAAGGGTCTTCTGGGCTGCATTCTCATTTGGAGACTCAACTGGGGAAGAACCTGCTTCAAGAGCTCTTGGGTTATTTCCCTCTGGCTTCACCACTCCTACTGATGTTCAACTGGAGGCTGGGTCAGCTCCAAGGGGTAGTCTGCAGTTCTCTGCCATCTAACCCCTACATGGAAGTTCACAACATAGCTGTTTGTTTCATCAAGGCCCACAGGGGACTCTCTCTCTGTTCTGCTAAAACAAAGTTTTATATAATGGAAATTAATCATAGGAGTGACAGACTGCTGCTGAGATTTTGTTACAATACAACTGCAGATGGCCTATTCAGTAGAAGCAAGTTGCTGGTTCTACCCACACTCAGGGGAGGGGATTGACCAGGGCAGGACACCAGAAGGCAGAGATGGGGCCAGGGTAGAATTCTACCTGCCAAAATGCATAACTTCATTAAATCATCACAGTGGCCCTAGGAGGCATATTCTATTATTATTAGGTATTAGCATATAGAGACAAGGAGGCAAGGATGGCTTAGACAGCGGAGATAACCCACCCAGATGAATATGCTGGAGTGACTGTATGGACACCTAGGCTTCATTGTAAAACCTTAGAATGCCTGCTTTCTACCACATCTGTGCTTCTGCTTTACTTAATAAAGTGAAGATCTTTTATCTGATGTATGCTGGACTCTGTTTCCATACATACATTTTCACTTTTTATCCTGACACCAACTTTGATGAAAAAACTATTATAATTTCTGCTTCATAGAAAGGAAAACTTATGCTCAGAAAGGTTATTTCATTGTGCCTTTCGGCGAGTTACTTAACCTTTCTGAGCGTCATACTACTCATTTGTAAAAGGGGGGTAATTGTAACTATTTCACAGGATTGCAATGAGGATTAAATGAGGTAATATAGGCATACCATTTAGCAGAGTGCCTGACTTAGACGATTAGTTCAATAAGTGCTAGTTAGTATTAAGACTGGTAAAAATTTTCCTAAGTTTCTATCTTTAAAGATTTAAAATGTAACAACATGAAAGGAGAACAGAACAAGTTATTTTTAAGAACCTGTATTTCCTCTGCCTCTAGCAGATAATAGAGAAACAGTCCATACCTGCCATTCTGCTCCTGATAGCTTTCTATTTCACATCTGTTCTTCTTTAAGATTTCAGACTATTATAGGGTACAAATGTTTTTGGTTTTGTGGATCACTTTTGTACTGCTTGAATCAGGGCTATAAGTGTGCCTATCACCAGATAGTGTTCGTTGTGCCTGTCAGGTGTGATTTTAACCATCACTTCCTCTCCCTCCCAGCTGTTTCATTTCTGTTGAGGTTTACTTATCAGTCATGAGCACTGATCAATTAGTTCCACTTTAGTGGTGAGTACATATGGTGTTTGTTCTTCCATTTTTTAGATACTTCACTTAGGAGAATGGTCTCCAGGTCCATCCAAATTGTTGCAAAAGGAGGCATCTTTCTTCAGGGCCGAGTAGTACTCCATGGTGTACATATGCCACATTTTGTTAATTCACTCATGAATTGATGAGCACTGGGTTGATTTCACATCTCTGTAATTGTGAATTGTGCTGCAATAGAGATTTGAATGCAGGGGTCTTTTTAACCACATGACTTCTTTTCCTTGGGTAAAATTCAGTAGTGGGACTGCTGGATTAAATGGTATGGTGGCAGGGAACTAAATAGATCTAAATCTGTTTCTCTAATCTAGTCTCACAAAGCCTCTGAGGAGCCAGCTAAAATCAGGGAGGGTTTCCCTGCCATCGTATGTCACCGGGGTTCCCACGGGACCCTGGGGCCTCTGTGTTCCCATCTTCAGCCTCTATCCTCCCTCCCTCCTGTTCCTTTCCATCTTCCCCAGTGGGGCCCGGCTCGGCTGCAAGTTTTCATCTGTGTTTCCTGCTTTCCCTCCAGCAGAACTTGATGAACACTCAGAACCCAGTCCCTCAGTCCAAGGTGTCCTGCGGGTGGGTGACCCACTGCCAGCCTGTGCTGGGCTCTCCAGGGCAGGGAACAACCAGTGCCAGCCTCTGTCCTCCAAGTCTATGGAGGGTGAAATGAGGAAATCTTATCCACATATGTCAAATTCTTCACGAGCTTTGCTGAGGTTAACAAGGAGACAGGAACCAGAAACTGAGGGGCAGTGCAGATTCCTAAAATGGGTGTTATTTTTCCATTGGACCAGGCTGGGCCCCACTCCCAGCTCTTTCTCTTGCTAGCTGTGTGACTTTGCTTAAGAAAGTGCTTAATGTCTCTGAGCCTTTATTTTATCACCTATAAGAGAAAAATAATACCAATAATTCCTTCCTTAAATATTGTTGTGATACCTGAATGAAAAAATTACGCAACAAAAGCACACAACAAACAGAAAAAGACCTTGAAAATGTGAATTAAGATACAGGACTGAGATAAACTGCAGAAAATACAAACTATTGAGAAAATCTTAACCTTGATAAAAACTATAGCGTTTAATTTTTATCCCAAGGCAATTATCATCTCATCAACTTTTTTTTTCCTTTTCCAATGCAAATCCTTTAAAAGTTGTGATCACACCATGGATATGTGATTTCTAAGCATGAAAAAACTTGCTTTACAAACATGGATCATCTATCATCATCATCATCATCATCATCATCATCATCATTTTAGCTTAGAAGGCTGGAGAACAATGTTGTATGATGTGAAACACTCCCTTCACCTGGAAGTATAATTTTCGTCTTTCTCTTACAGCTTCAGCTGTGATTATTCAAATAGGAATCTATAGTAGGTGTGCCACTGAAATTCTGAGAAAATAGAAAATATTCTTAGTGGTCTGCCTTTTAACCAATTGCAACAATCCATCATCTAAAGTCCAACCTTGAAAGAAGGATTCTTAGTTAGAATATGAAGATACAGCCAACGTGGTACCATGCCACGGGCCCGACCCTGTCACGCACCTCTTCCCCCGCCTTCTTCCCCCGCCCCTTCTCCACAATAAAAAATAAATAAATAAATAAATAAAAAGTAGTCATGCAATTTGTGGGCAGAATTCAGTTGTGGCAACCTTTTACTTGATTGTGGAGAGAAAATTAAGTTAGTCTTGTCCATTAACAAACTGAATTTGGCTAAATCCTGCCCTATTGTCTATGGGCCAGTAACAGACGGTCCAACTGCTTGCCTTTTGTTTGTTTGTTTATTTTGCTTTAGTCCTATTCAGGGAAAAAAAAACAGCAACTTTTTTCTGATAAGATTTTTTAGTTAGTTCTGCTTTCCTGGAGTTTTTCATCATATATTTTCGCTATTCATACCATGAATAGAATCTAATTTCTCTTTCATCTTTGGCACAAATGCCAAAAAATTAATTTTGTTTAAATTACTCATTCCCACAACCCTCAACCCCCTTATAAAGAAAACAGAATAATGCAAACTCAGGTAGGGGAAAATGAAGACTAGTAATGGTCACCTCTAAAGAAAAGCTAGCTACCCCCCCTCCCCACACACACACAGCTGTACCTTTTGAAACTGAGTTAATGAAAGGATGAAGGCTATTTTGTTATGTTCTCATTTGTATTTAACTAATGCGCTATTTGATGAATTAAAGTGTTTTAATGAGAACTTGATCTACGGTAGAAGAAGGTTGTCCCTTGAAGAAATCACCCAGGGAGAGCAAGGCATAGCTAAAAAAATTCGGACCATCTTGGGGTAGGTAAGAAAATTCCTTAACTTGCATATAAAAGACAATTCAGTGTTAGTCAAAGGAATCTGGATTATTCCTTTCTAATGAGAAAGTTGGGAGAAAGTTCAGAATCTCAACTGTATAGGCAGAGAACAAGAGAGAACTTCAAACTCCTTAATTCAAGAAATTTCCCTGACATACTGTCTTCCACAAAGGAATCTTGAACTATCATCTTCTGAGGTTCTTTTTTCGCAGTTTTTGGCCATGGTTGGGTTTGAACCCACCACCTCTGGTGTATGAGGCCGGCATCCTACTCCTTTGAGCCACAGGTGCCACCCTCAACTTCTTAGTTTTTGAAGAAAATATAGCAAAAGCTGGGGTGGGGTGAGGCTGAAGCTTTCATAACAGCTACCATGCGATGGGAGCTTCTGTGCCTGAGAGTATCTGTGGAGGACTCTGAGACCGCATTTCACTTATTCCGCAAAATTACCTTGTTTGACAATAGGAGGAAGGTGGTTTTGTGCTTCAGTTTTAATGGTAGGAAACACCAACCAGGGAGGGAGAAAGTGCTCTGCAAGCAGACAGGGCTGAGATGCAGCAGCCTTTGACACTAGTCCTTCCTGGCTTTGGGGACCTGGCTCTTAACCAATATTTTAAATGTACCCCCCAATGCATTTAAATCTGCTTTGTTTCATTAAGAAAAGAACAACATTTAGCTCTACTCTCCCTAATGTAGATTGCTTTTTTTACGTAGACACATAGCTTATGTCATATGAACATTTTAATTTTCTAAAATCTGATGTTCTCCACCTGGGTATTTTTCTGCTGGCTACCAAAGCCATTTCAATAATATAAAATTAACATTTTCCCCCCATGTCTTTTATTTGCATTTTGCTTGTTCAGCTGCTCTTCTGCACGATCTCAGTGTTACTAAAGAATATTTTGTTCTCTCCTACATGGTTGCAACATCTAAATGTTTAGGAGGCAAAGATTCCTATATTTATCATTCACCGGGCCACCAGTTCTCAATCTCTCAGCACTGGGACTGTGGACCTGCAGGCTGTATTTCTGGTATACTAGCTGTCAGGACCTACAAGTAAAGAGTGCTAGGGCAAGACGGGAGGGCAGAAGTGGACAGAGGGGGTTGCTTGTTATCCCTTGCTACCTGGCCTCAGCCACGGCTGTCCAGCCTCAGGGCAGAAGCAGACAGTGCCCCTAACTCTGAGCCAGCTGCTGCTTCCTCCTGCAGTTGCTGTCTGGGTTACTTCTGCTACATCTTCGCTTTCTCAGTTGTCTGGCATGTACCAAGCTCTTTCCTAATCTTAAATTTGCTCTGTTGAACACCTCGTGTGATTTCTCTTTTCCTGACTGCACACTAACAGGTTACCTCTCTGAGAATCATGTCTCGCATAGTCCTTCTCAGAACCTGGGCTAAATGACAGAATTCACAAATTTAGAATGGTCTTAGAGGTTGTCAAGTCCAAATGCTGACACAACAGAGAGGTGCACCAAATGACTGGACGTCTACTCATGGACAATGTGCATGAGAAGAGCTTCTAGAGCACCGTGCTTTGCACAAGTGTGAAGCCTTTGAACTGGTCTCCAACAGGACCCTCAAGGGCCACTCTAGCTTTCTTTTCCTGCCATTAGACAATTATTAATATTAAAGTTCTTGTTACTTTAATAGCAAAAGTTAAATACTTCTTAGAGTTGTAGATAATCTATTCTTCTCTAGCAAACATAACATTAACTTATATACTCGTATACTCATAACATTAACTTATACTCAGACAATTATGTTCATGAACTCATCGTAGAAAAAGCACTACATCTCTCCCTGCTGAATATCACCATGGCACCTTCCAAGCTGTGCATTATTGCCGGCACCTCCTCCACCCTTCCAAGCACTTTTTCTAGGATGAGTTTGTGAACTTAATCGTCTGACCTCATGTGATGACAGTCTGATGGGCCTTCCAGAAAAATAATCCCCAAATTGCTTTGAAGGATGGAGTAGGCACTAGCATTGGTGTACACCTTCCCAAGGGGAGCACCTTGAAGGTGGTGACTGTCGCGATATTTAGCAGGAAGGCATGTAGCATTTTTTCTAGGATGAATTTGCAAACTTAGTTGTCAGCCTCATATGGCAACGTGTCTTATCGCTATTCCACAAAAAAAAGTTTCAAAATTGCTTCGAAGGGTAGACTAGGCACCTGTGTCAGTGCAAAGCTTCCCAAGAGGAGTACCTCAAAGGTGACCCATGGTGACATTCACCAGGGAGGGATGTAGCACTGTTTCTAGGATGAGTTCAGGAATTTAATTGTCTGTCCTTGCATTTTATGTCAGAGAACTGGGAAATCAGCTCTCTTGGTAACTGCTCAGAACAGTTTTTCTGTTTACAGAACTGGAAAGATATTAATATGAGTATTTTTGCTCTATTGCAATAACATGTTTTTTCCTTTTACACAAAAAAGCAAGCAAGCCATAAAACATATATACCTGAGCAAGCCTGATCTTACATATTTTTATCAATATACCCATTTATGTATTCATCATCATTTAATAAACATCTCTCTGTTCCAGGCTCTAAGAAAGAATTGCACACATGCCATAGCCCCTGCTGTGAGAGCTCTCTGTCTAGTTGGGGAACAGACTGAAGAGGAAAACATTACAACTAATTAAAATAAAATACACGATGTGCTGCATATGTAACAATGCCACATACCGTGTTCTTTGGGCAAAGAGGCTGCATTGCTCGTAGGAAAACTGCAAATGCTTCGCAGGGTCTGGAGTGACAAATCAACGAGCATTTACTGGATCCAATTCCCTTTCATCCCCAGAACACACCAAACACAGGAGATGCTGTGCTCACCGCATAGAAAGGCCCTAGGGAGCAGAGTCTCAGCGGGCTGCAGCAGCATCCTAGATTGGAAGCTGGAAGATTGACAAATGGGAATTTCAAGTTGTTAAAAACTAATTTATGGCTTTTATAGGAAAGCTATAACACAGTTATAACCTAAGAATATGGGGAAGGGGGAGAAGGAGGGGAGGGAGGGGGAGGTTGGACAGAGGGAAGGTGATTGGTGGGATTACACCTGCGGTGCATCTTACAAGGGTACATGTGAAACTTAGTGAATGCAGAGTATGATTGTCTTAACACAATAACTAAGAAAATGCCAGGAAGGTTATGTTAACCAGTGTGATGAAAATGTGTCAAACTGTTTATAAAACCAGTGCATGGTGCCCCATGATTGCATTAATGTACACGGCTATGATCTAATACTAAAAAAAAAAAAAAAAAAAAAGTAATAGGAAGGGATACAAGCAATTAGCACTATTGAGAGCTAACGCCACGGCAGCTGTTGTCCTCACACCAATAGTGTCATGAGAGAGGAATTTTTATCATAAGCACAGTTTGGTAAAGAAACTCAGATGTCTGTGTTTTTAAGACACATTTTCCAAGGTCAAAAGGACGAGAACAAGTTGCATTCAGGTGTTAAATCCAGATCACTTGGGTTCTTTGGCCATGAGGCTGCAGCTGTCTTACCACTTGCTTCTTGTCTAAATTCTCAGTGAAAATTTGGTTGAAACCCCCCCCAGCACTATTGTAATTTGATTAAAATTAAGACTGAAGTCTCCTATTTTCCATGTGCAATACTGGTAATTTTTGTGTTCTATGCTATATGTTAAAAATACTATTTTAATAATCTTGTCATTCTTTAGAATTTTTACATGATCCTATGCATAGAAGCTCTAAAAGCTCCAATCCAAAAATATTAGGACTAATAAATGAAGCCAGTAGTAAAGTTGAAGGATACAAAGTCAGAACACAGAAATCATAGCATATGCTAGTAGTGAGCTATCTGAAATAGAAATCAAGAAAACAATTTTGTTTACAATAGTTACAAAAATACTTAGAAATAAATTTAAATTTATATAAAAATAAAATAAATTTAACTAAATTTTATTAAATTTAAATTATTAATTTAATAAAATAACTTCAGAAATAAAATTTAACTAAGCAGGTGAAAGAACTCTACAATGAAAACTGTGAAACATTGATGAAAGGAATTGACAAAGACACAAATAAATTGAAAGTTATTCTGTGTCCATGGATTTAAAGCAGCCGCGGCCCTTTAATATAGTTCGGCTCATTTAAAGAATTAATGTTGTTAAAATTCCAATACTATTAAAAGTGATATACTTACTTTTATCAAAATACCAATTTGTCAAAATACCAATTACATTCTTCATAGAAATAGAAAAAGCAATTCTAGAATTCACCCAGAACCACAAAAGACTTTGAACAGCCAAAGCCATCTTGAGCAAAACAGCAAAGTTAGAAGCATCATTATTATCTGACTTGGAAATATACTACAAAGTCAAAG
Organism: Loris lydekkerianus; assembly: GCA_963574355.1. Lineage (NCBI taxonomy): Eukaryota > Metazoa > Chordata > Mammalia > Primates > Lorisidae > Loris > Loris lydekkerianus. Next base: position 29,894 of record CAUYPK010082481.1, read on the forward strand.
TAACCAAGACGGCACGGGTCTGGGGAAGGGAAATAGACACAGAGCGGAGGAAGAGACTGAAGAGCCCAGAAATAAATCCCCACATTTATAGCCGACCGACTTCAACAAAGGCATCAGGAGGGCACAGCGAGGAAAGTGCTGTCTCCTCCCTGAGACATGAAGGGCAGAGAGACATTCACATCAGAAGAATGAGATAAGACCCTTATCTCTCACCACATGAAAGATAAACTCAAAACGGATTAAAGACTTCACTGAGAGACCTGCACCTATGAAGTATTGGAAGAAGACATAAGGAAAAAGCATCACAACTGGGGTCTGGGCAAAGATTTTTTAGAAAGATCTCAAGAAAACCCCCCCAAACTAAAACAACAACAACAAAAATAGTCAACAAAAGCCTAAATAGACAAATGTGATTACATCGAACTTTAAGAACTTTTACACAGCAAGGGACATGATCAACAGAGTTCAGAGACAACCTACAGAATGGGAGAATATTTTTAAATCAGGCATCTTAACAGGTAGAATATACAAGGGATTCAAACAACTCAATGGCAAGAAAAGAAATAACCTGCTTTTAAAATGGGCAAAAGACCTATTAGCCATTTCTCAAAAGAAGACATGCAGGTGGCCAACAGGTATACAAAAAATGTTTAACATCACTGCTCCTTAGGGAAATGGAAATCAAAACCACAGTGAGATAGCACTTCACTCCTGGTAGTTAGAATGACTACTATCAAAGAGACAAAAGTGTTTTCCCTGCACCGTCTTCTAGTATTTTTGTAGTTTCATGTCTACTAGGTATATACCCAGGAGATCAAAAATTATCTTACAACACAGATATTCTCACCAGAAAGTTTATTGCAGCCCAATACATAATAGCCAAGACATGGAAACAGCCCAAGTGTCCATCGACCCATGAATGGATTAACAAATTGTGGTATATGT
>CAUYPK010082484.1:0-10630 GCA_963574355.1 Loris lydekkerianus
AAACTGCCTCTACCTAGATACAGCCAATGTGGTACCATGCCACTGGCCTGACCCTGTCACTCACCTCTTCCCCCGCCTTCTTTCCCTGCCCCTTCTCCACAATAAAAAAATAAATAAATTCAAAAAAAAAAAAAAAAAAAAGAAAGAAAGAAAGAAAGAAAAAGAACAGCCATTGGTGCAATTGTTCAGATGTACAGGGCCAGCCAAATGGACGAACATCGGGTCACGGCAAATAAAACTCTCAGAAAACTACGAAGAAAGGGAATGTCGCTGACAAAGGGCAGCTGCCAAAAAGTAATAACTAACGTATTTAGTGGCCAAAGGCCGGGTTACTTTCCCCACAGAATGGAAACAAGTCAAGGATGGACTCTGTCACCACTCCTATCAAAGTCACGGTCTCAGCACGGATGGGTAGGTAAGAAAAAAAACGTTGGGCACACGGGGACTCAGACTATACGGATCGACTTACGGGGTATGGAGGGGAGGTCAAAATATAGAGCTGAAAAACAAATCAGCTGTGCCTGGGAGGCAGGGTAGCGGGATGAGCAAAAACTTTGGGGTGATCTTAGGTCTTGTCTCTGTGCTAATTTTGGTGGTGAATACATGACAATATCTGCCTGTCAACATTCACAAAGCTGCTCCAAAGAGGGTGACATTGCTACATGAAAATTCTATCGCCTTCTCAAAATGCTTCCATGCATCTGCCCTCTGATAATGAATATTATGCTATTTGTATCTATTCCATTTAATAACATGCCAATCTGTTGGCAGTTTTTCTTGCAGTTTTAATGTTTAATGCACATCAATAATCGACAGCAACATTGTAACATTACTTAACAGTTTTCAGAACGTCCTGGGATACTCCATACTCCCCAGCATCTAAATTTTCATATGACCTTCAGGACGTGTGCTGGGGATCAAGGAGGTCTGCTGTCACCTTACCAGAAGTTAATGGGCAATCTACATTTCTACATTGCCATAGTTTTAGAGAGAGATGACAGCCTACCATGTGAGTCTGTTTTGTGAGGGGAAACCTGTATTCATGATTATTGAAAAGTTACTTTGCTCAAATTCTTCATTAAAGTACATTGAAATTAGAGCTTTGGGGCAGATATAGTGGGTATTATGAACTGTCCATTTGTCATGTTTTATAGAAAATGTTTAGTATTATTTTTTCTTTCCAGTGTATCCTATCAAGGCTATTTCTGTAATGGGGAAGCGTTTTTTCGTAACTAGTGAATTTGGTAAACATTACTACGTTACAGTCTAAAATGAAATGTTACTCCATGAAAATCTTAGAAAATTCTAGAGTTTTCCCCCTTTTAAAGTTCCCTTTTCAGTTGATTTCTTTTGTTTCTTCTTGTTTTCTTCCTATTTTTTAAATTCTGTGTCAATCCTTGGATATATTTATACTTCAGGGATAAAGACACATACTGATTACACACGATTCCTTTAGAAAACAACTTCATCACCTTTAATTTTTTGGTTGTCCCTTTCATTGTGTCTCCTTAGGGAAGGAAAGACACTTCCTTGGAAAACCAGCTCCCCCTCGCCCCCTACCCACCCCGTTTGCCTTCTCCGCACCCCCCCCCCTTCACCATCGCGCCCAGTTCTGACCAGGTCATCTTTCACCAATGACTTGTTTGCCTCAACGTCTGTTTTCTCCTTTTCTCTCTCCAACGTCTCTTTTATTCCTGCAGTGATTTTTTTTCTCTCCTGCTTCATTTCTCAGGGTTGCTAGGTCTGTTTCCCTCTCCCGTGGCCTGAAATCTTTGCACTTTTGTTTCTTTGAACCTTTGGTTCTGAGACATGCGCTTTCCCAGCTGAAGAAAGCATTTCCCCAGATCTTTTCTTCATGAGTTCTGCTTTCTGTTATTTGTTTATTTTAAGTGAAGTTCATAACCTGCTCCTCTTATATCTGTTCCCGGGCCTGAAGTCATGGTTTGGGGAGCTCTGTTTTGAAACCTCTCTAGGAAAATGACTTGAAGAAAAGTTGTGGGATGTGTGGGGAAGAGCACAAGGCCGTGAAGGAGGTGGGGTTAGAGGACAGAACTCAGTCCTGCTCCCCCAGAGGAGAAGTGTGGCCCCAAAGAGGGACCTGGGGGGCTCAGCAGACACCTGCAGCTGTCACCTGAGATGCATGTCTTCAGTACCTGTGTGACCTAGCCAAGCGGCAGCTGGCTTCTCATGCAAGAAGGTGAATATCCAGCGCCACTGCCGTCTCTGCCTCCGAGCTCACACATCTCTGCACCTCAGGTCTATGTAGCAATCTGCAAGCTGCAAGGAGGCTGGTTCCCTGGTATGTAGCTTGGCCCCATCTTTCTGGTTTTGAAGTTGGTCTTTACAGGCTGGGATCTTTGCTTTGGGCCCTGAAAAGGGACTTTCTTCTCTCAGTTCTGTTTTGGATTATCTGAAATAGAAAGGCCTTTTCCATTTTTCACTGGAAGCTCATATTATTTTGTAATCAACAAAAATATGACCTATATACATGCTTAAAAACAATTACAAGAAACCCAAAGAAACCCATTCTCCAAGCAGGCAGGTGGACATTGCAGGAAGGACAGGCTGTGCGCGTTCCTTTCTTTTTGGAAGTCAGGGTTTGTTGTAGCTGATGTACTCACATTGCGGCGTCATTCTAAATAGATGGTCGTATACATTCATAGGTAGGTCTACTGTGACTTGTATGTTCTTGTGTTTTATTGAGCACAATTGTACTAATTGCTTTACGTACATTCTCTCTTCCCTCTTCACAGCAACAAAGACATAGCATCTTTACCTCCGTTCACACATAAAGGAAAGCTAAGTAATAATTATGTAGTGAATTTCAGGCAAATTGGGCCTAACTTCTATTTACTCTGTTGCATAATTTCGTCTCCTTTTGTGCTCTTGGGTACTATGCTGAAAAGCAGATGAATTTATTAGGGGCTGTTAATCGGACGACACCTTGATCCAAAATTTTATATTTATTTTGTATTAAGAAATTTAAAACTGGGCAGAGCCTGTGGCTCAAAGGAGTAGGGTGCTGGCCCCATATACCGGAGGTCGTGGGTTCAAACCAGGCCTTGGCCAAAAACCGCAAAAAAAAAAAAAAAAAAAAAAAGAAATTTAAAACTAATAATTTTTATAAGACTAAAAGGTGAACATACCCCACAGATATATAATATTTAGAAAGTTAGGAAAGGGGATTCAAGAGAGGGAGAGAGAGGCTAAGAGTAGCACATGAGCAGAGGCTAAAAGCTTGGCGGCAGCCTCATTTAATCCTTAGAACACAATGTGCTCCCTCAAATTCTCTTTCCCATTGTACATTATCTGTTTAAACCCAGAGGTAATTTCTACTTTAATTCTCCTGGCAAGAGGAACTCTAAACAACTGGGTTCCCATCCCGGGACATTCCTACCAGCCGGTTACATCTAAATTTTCCAACGCAGAGAGGCTCCTCCTCCCTGTCTTTCCAAATTGCCAGAGAGCTGCTGGGCTGTGCTGGGCTTCAGCAACCAAGAGGCCACACTTGCTCACGTCAAGAGAGCGTGAGGGTAACAGCCTCAGGGTCTGGTGAGACCTGATGTTCTATGACATCCCCCAGGAAAAACAAAAACAAAAAACAAAAATTCTTCTTTCATATATGAACCCTTCATGCACCCTTGGCAGAAAAAATGAAAAAATAATGGAATTTATGAGTGACCCAGCACATGTGGTGTTTATACAGTCCTGCAGATGTTTCTACTGGGAGTTACTCATCTGATTTTCCTGGCAGCCCTGAGAGACAGGTCCTGTGATACTCCTGTTGTACAAAGAAAGAGCTGAGGCCCCAGCACAGTGACTTACAGCTGGAGTTAGAGCCTGGGGCGTGAACCCAGACCCACAGTGTCTCAGCTTCCCAACTAACTAGTCCTTGGCACACATTCAACATAGTATTTAAACACAAGAGCGTAAATAGTTTTGGAAGCACTTTTAAAACCCACGGTCTTACTTCATTCATCAACTATGTAGGGAGCACGTGCTAGGTGGCATATACTACTTGAGGCGTGGGTGCAAAACTTCTGCTTTGATCAAATGTACATTACTGTGCAGGAGCAGACAGTAACCAAGATGAATGATAAATTAGAGATATTTAAAGGAGACAAGAGAGATGAAACAGACAAGTCTGGAAGAGTTGCAATAAAGCTTGTTGGAAACACCTGTTTAGAAAGGTGAATCTTTAGCAAGAGCTTGTGGGTCCCGTGGACCTCAGAAGAACACTGTTCCTAGAGGAGGAACAGCAAGGACACAGGTGCCGAGGTGGATATAGGGCAGGTGTTTGCAGAAGAGCCCAGAGTCTGACATCTCTGAGACAAGTTGAGCAGCTGGAGAAAGCAAGAGGTGCAGCCGCAGCCTCAGGCCTGGCTTGCCCGAGGCCGTCTGGTCTGGCGTAGAGGAGTGACCTCTTCTGCTGGGTGAGTCAGGAGGCCATAAGGTTATTTTCAGCAAAGGTTGCTGTGACTTGCATGTATTTTGGAAGGCTCGCTGTGCTGCTGTGCTAAGAAGTCACAGTGACGAAGAAAGGGCAGGTGTGAGGGCCCAGGTCAGCGGCGACTGCCAGGACCAGACAAGAGAGTCGAGGTCCATTGCAACAGAAGTCGTCAAAGGCGGCCACCTCCAGGCTGGCATTAGGTAGTGGGACCAAAACAATGAGATGAGTATACGTGGGAGAAAAATAAACACATAAAAGGAGTCAGAAATCTCATTGTGTTTCTCAGTGTTAGCAATTGGGAGTATCTAGTTTACCTAAACAGGGAGGAAGATGAGGGGTGGAAAAGATCTGGTGACGTCTTCAAGCTGATGTGTCTGACATCCAGCGGGCAGGGAAGAGCAAGTGCGGCTGTCTGGGCTTATACTGCAGTGGAACAATCTCGCCTGTAAATAAACCTCTCAGAGCAGAATTGCTGCTTTAAGGGTGGCACTCCATCAGTTTCCTAAGTGTCTGGGAAGAAAAGAGTGCTAAGGGCTGACCTGGGACAATTGCAGCTGGGACGTATGAGGAAATAAGAGAAAGAGGCCACAGAGAGGCCAGGAGAATATGGTGTTCTGGAAGCAGGTAAATACAGGGTTTCTAGAAAAAGAGAGAGAAAGAGAGAGAGAGAGAGAGAGAGAATGAATCAACAGGCCAACTGCTGTCAACAAGTCCCACAAAGACTGAGAATTTCTTGCTGCCGACTTCAGCCGGGTGGAGGCAGTGTCCTCAGATGGTGCGTGTGCACCACTGATTTTAATGGGGCTGAGGGATGCCGAGAAGTGGGTTTGGGCGTTTGAACACAAAAGGAGCTGAGCAAAGGCCAGGGACGCGCGGATGCCAGCAGGGGTCAGGTGAGAATTATTCTTGTTGTCATGAGGGGAGAAACAGCAAAATGTTTGAATTCTGGTGGTGACTAAAAGTAGAGAGGTAAAAACTACAGCTGCCAAAGAAGAGGCAGCACCTTTGGGTATTGCTGAAGCCATAACTTTGGGTAGGAAAGGAGATCTGGGAGCTGGTGCACACGGGAGGTGCCGGCTGGCCTGGCCCCAGCTGGACGGGGGCGGCTGGGCACGGGGTGGGGAGACTGCTGCCAGGTCAGTTACAGACGGGAGATGAAGGAAGTGGGGCTAGAAGAGAGAAAAGAGGATAAAGTTTGAAAGGACCGGGAACATAAAGGATCAGAAAAGCAATATTGAAAATCGTAACGCTGCCTTGCCAATGTTGCCTTTGACTGTGCTGTTCCATCCAGAGACGTTTTATGTGAAATGCTTTTAATCTGCCTTAAGAACGCCTCAGATTTGTTTTATTATACTAATGTTTCTTTTATTTGCTCCTGGTCCTTTTCTATTTATTTATTTACTTATTTATTTTTTGAGTCAGAGTCTCACTCTGTGGCCCTGGGTAGAGTGCCCTGGTGTCATCCCAGCTCACAGCAACCTCAAACTTTTGGGTACATGCCAACCTCTTACCTCAGCCTCATGAGTAGCTGGGACCACAAGCACCTGCCACAACTCTGCTAGTTTTCGTATTTTTGGTGGAGAGGGGGTCCCTCTGACTCGGCTGGTCTTGATCTCCTGCGCTGAAGCAATCCACTTGCTTTGGCCTCGTATAGTGCTAGGATTACAGGCCCAGCCACCACTCCCGGTTTCTTTCTCTCCCTATGTTTTTTTTTTTTTAATTTGGACTCAATAATGATATTTATTAATCATATGATTGTTCATTTTTTAAAAATCTAATTTTGTTGATTGATAAAAATTGTATATGTCCTGTACAAAATTATGTTTCAAAACATGTATCAATGGAACAATGGCTAAATAAAGCTAATTAACATGGGTATTATCTCACAGTTTTATCACTTTTGGGGTGAGAATGCTTAAAATCGCCTCCGTAAGCTATTTTCAATCATGGGTTACATATTTACCTATAAACCACCGTGTTGTACAATAGAGCTCTTAAACTCGCTCCTGCTGTCTAACTGTGAGTTTACGTCCTTCAACTAACATCTCTCTACCCCAGGGCCCCAGTCTGCTGTCCACAGCCTCCGAGTTCAGCCTCTTTAGATCCCATACACGAGTGAGATCAATTCAGCATCCGTATTTCTGCGCCTGGCTTATTTCACTTCAGACAACATCCTCCGGGGCTTCCATGCTGTCACAGATGTCACAATTGTCTTCTTTTTAAGGACTACATGGTATTCCATTATGTATACATGTAGAAACTACAATATCTTCATTCCTCTATGATGGACACTTAGGTTGATCCTGATCTTGGTTATGATGGATAATACTGCACTGGATTTTGGAGTGCAGATACTTCAACACACTGATTTCATTTGACATTTGAATATTTGGATATATAAACATATACCCAGTAAAGTGGGATTGCTGGATTATATAGTAGTTTATTTATTTATTTATTTATTTATTTATTTATTTATTTATTGTTTTAGAGACAGGATCTTGCTTTGTCACCCAGCACCCCAAGTTGCAATGCAATAGCCTGATTATATTAATACCTCACCGTAACCAAGAATTCCTACACTAAATCAATCCTCCACCCCTTCCTAGTAGCTAGGACTACAGGCATACATCACCACACCTGACAATTTTTTAAATTTTGTAGAGGCAGGGTCTTCCTATGTTTTCCTGGTTGATCTCAAATTCTTGGCCTCAAGCGATCTCCTGTCTTGGCCTGTCAAAGTGCTGGAGTGACAGGCATGAGCCACAGCACCCAGCCACTTCGCTAATTTTTGGATTGTATTAGTTAATGTATTGCTATTGAGCTGTTTGGGCTGCAGATCCATTTTTGGCATTCTCCCTTAGCAGAGTTATTATTTGTAAGTATTATCCTTTGTTCTGCAGGCTGCCTCTTCAGTACGGCGATCACTTTTTGCTGGCAGAGCTTTTCAGTTTAATGTAATCCCGTTTGTCTCTTCTTGTTTTTGTTGCTTGTATTTTACTTCTTCTGAATTTTTTATTTAATTTTTTTAAAAACATTACAGAATATCACAGGAATGCAAATACTTTGGCTATGTGCATTACTTCTGCACAGTTTGAGTCAAGGTTATCATTGTGCCCATCGCTAGACAGTGTGCAAGTGTGAATTGACCCATCGCCTGCCCCATTTCCGCTGATGCTTGATTTGCATTTCTGTTGCTGTTACTACCATATGTGCACACACATAGTGACCATTTAGTTCCAATTTAAAAGTGAACTTGTGGTATTTATTAAAGAATTTATACGATTTCGGGCTATGATTAAAAATAATAATCTAGCTCCAATTAATCATCCTTTAGGTTCTATTATTATTCCATGAATACTGGTGCATAATAATTTTCTAAAGTAATACAGATATTCAGCCATCAAGGCAAAAAAGCATCTCAGTCAAATTTCTTCTGTTCTATTTTGCTTTTCTTGTGATGTTTTTCCATGAGAGGAACTGTCCGTGTCTCACTCTGAATCTTCCATGGATACGTTGGAGTAATGAGAAGAGAAGGGTATTCCGTCTCTCGGGGGAATTTCAAAATTAATAATTGTTTGTGCCTCCAGCACAACTTATTGGCAGTAAATTGAACATTGGCTTTGAAAGAGGGAGATTTCTAAAGATGATATAATTTAAACAACACCAGCTAATCGCTGATTTCTTCCTTGGCTGGAGCTTGTTGGCAGGGAAGCGTACGGCTCATATCTCTCTGGAAGGCATGAAATTAAATTACTGCAGTGAGACACGGAAGTTTCAGTAAGACATTCTTAATATAATTCAAATGTTGGGGGACGATGCCACAGTGGGAAAACTCATGATTCTGTTTAGTTGTCAAAAAGAGTCATTGTTGTTGTTTTTATGCTAAAATGATACAAAAGGTGTGCAAATATTGTCAAGTGAAATTTCTGGGTAATATGCTCTTTGGCTTCAATCAATACATGCAAAAATAAATAGGTGCATGATATTTCCTACCCATGTTCTTACATTTGTAATATGCAGAAAATCAGACAAAATTTAAAATCTCCTGTTATAAAATGAAGTGAGTACTCACAGCTAAACAGGATTCTACATAATGAAATTACGTTGCATACACAACTTTGGATATAGCTGTTCTCCCTGGACAATGTATGGGGCACGGGGACGTTTACACTAAATCCTCTCACCCACTACGTTCTGACAGGTGCACAGTGGGCCTTCCGGAAGGACGGGTCACAGTCTAGTCCGTCTCCGTGTTGCTGAATTCAGACTGCTTCCAATTTTCATATTTTTAAATGTTATAATGGTGAACATTCATATAGAAAACCTTTTTGTTAATACATTTGAAGAAGTTAAAGATGTAATTTGTTCAAATATTTTTTTAAAGAAAAAAAATCACTTTGATTGTCAAAATGTGCCCATGGAAGCTTCTGTAGGAGAAAGGTTATTTCTCTGGAAATTATTATTCTTATAAATTGGGACAAAAAATAAGTATCATCTTCTTTTTAATGTAAATGTGTGATTGCTAGTGTTTGGGGGCAATGTTGTCTGGCTTATAGGAGATGTAAAGATTTGAAATTCTCATCAGACCTCTGACTTCTTTGTTGGGGAAAAAAAAAAAAAAAAACAAGGGAATCTAATATTCCCACACTCTGTTCCCCAAGTCGCTGAAAAATCATTTTCTTTGGTCAGGTGTAAGAATCATCCTATATTTGTGAATGATTTTACACACACAGACACACGCACACCTACATGTATACAGGCAGTAAAACCTCCATAGCTGACCACCCCCCGCCAGGACCACCCCCTTAGATGGACCGAATCTTCACAGACTGTCAAGCAGCTTCTGGTCACTTTCATACAGCAGGCCTGGTTCCCAGGCTGACCACCTCCGCATGTCGGCCAGTTTGTCTCAGGCCCTCAGGTGCCAACTTACAGAGCTTCTATGTACGTGGATCTATCACTGTATCATTCTTCCCATATTGGATAGAGCTAATTTCACTCTGAATACTACATCACAGTAGACATTTTCTATAATGTAATACTTTTCCCTGAAGAAAACCTCTATATTAAAAAATTTTGTTTATCTTTTTGTTATTTTAAATGTATTACGTTTTGTTTGGTGAGCAATGTCGTTTTCCCCTTTGCTCACCCTTTCATGTCGTTGAAGCCAGTGCTGGGATTTGCCATTAAATGAGCTGATTCTAAAATTTCCCTTCGTCACTGAGAAAATTCCATCTTCCTCCTTCTTAATTTTGAGGTTAAGTTTGAGGTGCGTGACTTGAGGCAAGGTCTTTTTGGCTCCATAACTTTGGCTCTTGTCCTTTGCTCCAACACTTAATGCAGGACAATGCCATCTGGCCTCTGCACACCTCTGCATTTCTTTTCTTCTTCTTCTTATTTATTTATTTATTTTTTTTGAGAGAGAGAGTGTCCTTTTGTTGCCCATGGTAGAGTGCCGTGGTGTCACAGCTCACAGCAACCTCAAACTCCTGGGCTTAGGCGATTCTCTTGCCTCAGCCTCCCAAGTAGCTGGAACTACAGGCGCCCACCACAACGCCTGGCGATTTTTTTGTTGCAGTTGTCGTTGTTGGTTTTAGCAGGCCCTGGCTGGGTTCAAAACTGCCTGCCTTGGTGTATGTGGCCGACACCCTACCCAACGAACTACTGACTCCTCCTGCAGCCATTTCTTTAAGGTCCCCCAGTTACAGGTAACTGGGGATCCCTGAAAGGACAATTTCTCTCACCTCTACAGACGCACACGTAAGTTTACCAGACTGAAACTCTGCCTCTACCAACTGTCCTGATGTAACTGGACATTCACTCAGCCCCGTCACTGCTCCTGGGATGTCCTGATAACTGGACATTCACTCAGCCCCGTCACAGCTCCTCTGATGTCCTGATAACTGGACATTCACTCAGCCCCGTCACTGCTCCTGGGATATCCTGATAACTGGACGTTCACTCAGCCCCGTTACAGCTCCTCTGATGTCCTGATAACTGGACATTCACTCAGCCCCGTCACTGCTCCTCTGATGTCCTGATAACTGGACATTCACTCAGCCCCGTCACTGCTCCTGGGATGTCCTGATAACTGGACATTCACTCAGCCCCGTCACTGCTCCTCTGATGTCCTGATAACTGGACATTCACTCAGCCCCGTCACTGCTCCTGGGATGT
>CAUYPK010082488.1:0-48173 GCA_963574355.1 Loris lydekkerianus
AAAAAATGAACAGCATCAATGTATAGAGTACAAAATTCTCCATCGATCAGTATATACCACGACACAGTAGAATAAATATTTATTGAGATATGGAGCTACAAAAACACATGACATTAAAACGGACAAAACTTTTGAAACACCCCTCCTATGTGCTGTGCAAACCCCTGGACAATGTCCACTGCCAGACCCTGGTGGTGTCCAGCCAGGCCTCCCACACGGGCTCCCAAGGAGACAGTGTCCCCAGCGCCCAGCACACAGCACACACAGCTCACAGCCATCTTCACTGACTTGACTGTCTTTTTTAGTGTCTTCTATGCTGAGAGAAAATAGTTGGATTACCTGGGTCTGTGCCCCTGTAAAATGTCATTGTACCTCTGGGTAAAATTGACCTTTTCAGCATGCCAGTCAAAGACAGCCCACCTTGAGCAGTCCTTGAAGGAAGTACAAGCACACTATCAAGAGGAGAAGCAGCGGAGGAGACTCCTGCACAGCAGTCTGGTGGTGAGCGCCGGGTATGGGGGGGTCGGGAGGACTGATGGGGGGCAGTGAAGGAGACTCCTGCACAGCAGTCTGGTGGTGAGCGTCGGGTGTGGGAGAGTTGGGAGGACTGACGGGGGGGGGGGGCAGTGGAGGAGACTCCTGCACAGCAGTCTGGTGGTGAGCGTCGGGTATGGGGGAGTTGGGAGGACTCATGGGGGGCAGTGAAGGAGACTCCTGCGCAGCAGTCTGGTGGTGAGTGCCGCGTGTGGGGGAGTCAGGAGGACTCACGGGGGACAATGAAGGAGGCTCCTGCACAGCATTCTTGTGGCGAGTGTCGGATGTGGGGGAGTCGGGAGGACTCAGGGAGGACAGTGAAGGAGACTCCTGCGCAGCAGTCTGGTGGTGAGCACTGGGTGTGGGGGAGTCAGGAGGACTCACAGGGGACAATGAAGGAGGCTCCTGCATAGCATTCTCGTGGTGAGCGTCGGGTGTGGGGGAGTTGGGAGGACTGACTGGGGGGCAGTGAAGGATGCTCCTGCACAGCAGTCTGGTGGTGAGCATCGGGTGTGGGGGAGTTGGGAGGACTGACTGGGGGGCAGTGAAGGATGCTCCTGCACAGCAGTCTGGTGGTGAGCGTCGGGTGTGGGAGAGTTGGGAGGACTGACTGGGGGGCAGTGAAGGATGCTCCTGCACAGCAGTCTGGTGGTGAGCATCGGGTGGGGGGGGGGGGGTCAGAAGGACTAAGAGGGATATTGAGGGGATCTACCAGAAACTCCACAGCAAGTACAGAAAGGCACTGGGGTCCACAGGGTGGTGGCCAGAGCGCCAAGAGTGGGAATGTGGGAGCTGGCTTCTAGTGTCCCCTGCCCCCAGGATGAAGGGGCAGCAGTGTGTGGTGGAGGCACAACTTGATCCGGCTTTCCAGGCTGCTTGGGCTCCGTGCAGGGGCCATGAGGGAGAGGTGCTGGGGGCTGTAGTATATGGGACCTGGTCAGACCAAGGCCTCAGAGACCAGACTGGGGCCTCCGAGATTATACCAGGTCCTAGAGACCAGAGTGGGTCCTCAGAGACCAGACCAGGGCCTTGGAGACTAGACTGGAGCCTTGGAGATTATACCAGGGCCTCGAGATCACACAGAGGCCTTGGAGACCAAACTGGGGCCTTGGAGACCAGAACAGGGCCTCAGAGACCCACGGCAGGTCCAGGTCTTGCTGAGACTCAGGACAGAGGGGCATTGGACGGGGTGTGGAGATGTGCAGAGACGCAGAGGCCCACAGAGTGCGGGGCTGGGTTGGCCTTTCCTCTGTTGATGAGCTGCCAGGACATCTCATTTTCTAAAAGGCAGGAAACGGAGGGGCCTGTGAAACTGAGTTGAGACTCATGTTTCCATTCACAGCATGAGGTGCTGCAGCTGGCAGTTCACTGCAGGAAACCCTGCATCTGGGGAGTTTGGCTGGGTGGTGGATTTGGGCCAGTCTCTTCAGATTCTGTTTGCAGTGCCCAAGGAGACTGCGTCCTGAGCAGTCCCTCGCTGTGCTGAGAAGTCCCTGGCTGTTAGGCACACCTGAGAACAATCAGATTCTAAGCACCTCTGCTTATATAGAGTCCCAAACTCTGACCCGAGAACGTTTAGTGAGTGCTTACTGTGTACCCGGCACTTGTCTGCCTATAGCTATGACGTCCAAGGAACACATCAGTGAGGGTCCAGGCACGTCACAGCTCCAGCAAGCTGTTGCCTTTCTCATCGTGGGTCTCAAAGGGGGCAATGTGAGCCTTCCTAAGGTGGACGAGAATCCCACGTGGATGGTGGATGGCAGGAGGGTCGAAGGGCTCTAGGCTATGTTGGGTCCCCTAATCCAGAGGACAGGGCTGCATGGTGTGGCTCGTGGGGACAGGCAGACGGAGCTGCTGTGTCAGCGTCTGTGCTGCACAGAAAGCAGAAGGCTGGGGAGGCTGCGAGTCACTTGGCACAAGGTCTGTGGCTTCAGGGCAGGAGGATCTGCCTGGCACAGCTAGTGGAATACACTTAATATGCCGTAAGTTAGGACAAGACTTTAAACTATTGGCAGTTTCTGAGCACTTCTGGGGGAAAGAATGGTCCTCACCTGGGACCAGCCGGAGTTTACAGGAACAGAATTTTCCTCAGGTAAATGTGACAGACCCAGAGCACCTGTTCCCCAGCCAGGCATCTGGAAAAGTGTGACATGAAATATTTATGGACAAAATATCAAAACAAGAGCTGTCTGCCAGCTGTCCCCCGAGAACCACCTGCTGGTTTATGGGGGTGGCGGTCAGCAGTTCAGTGCTCTGGGCACCAGCCCTGGTAAGAATAGCAGAGCTCTGTCTTGGTTCCAGGGACCAGACTGGAGACATAGAAGGCATGCTTTCTGTGTTTGAGGGAGACACAAACTGGAAGGGACGGGTAGCACAAATACTGGATGGTGCAGTATCCCCAAATATTCCCACAGGCTAGAGCAACAGGTTGAGCCCAGTGTGGGTATAAAGGTGCTGATAGGGGGCATAGGACGCAGGAAGACAGAGCCCTCACGGAGTCCCCTGCTGAGCCAAGACCAGCCCTGAAGGATAGCTAGTGCTCTGGGGACTGACGTGTCATTGTCACTGTCGTCACTAGTGGAACCTCTTGCTGTGCTGCCATGGTTGCTACAGGCTCCATCTGGGGGCTGGTCCCCGGTTTCTGTGCCTCTGTGTTAATGCCAGGTACAGAGGGAGTGACAACCAGCCTTCCCGCAGGTGCGTTGAGCTGTCGCTCTCCTGGACATCCTCCCCTCCCGGGCCTTCCCATCTCCCCACCTTAAAGACTTTAAAAATTTTTTCTTATTAAATCATAACTCTGTACATTGATGCATTTATGGGGTTCACTTAAAGACTTTCTTCTGGCTTCCCTCCTCAGGGCCAAGCCTTTTCCAGCAGGACTCTAGATTCTGGCCTGCTGTTTTTTAGGCACTTGACAGAATTGTATGTATGCTAATGTTTCTCGTGCCTTCCTGAGTGTGTCTCCGTAGTCTGAGGGCTGGTCCAGAGCGCCTCGGCCACAAAGCGCCTAGTTCTGACACCTTGTGCTTTTAGCTGCTGCTCAGCCCAGCCAGGCCGGTGGGTGGACAAGGAGCAGCTCGCGTCACTGCTCTGTGCTGTCACCATAAGGACACATGCTGCAACCCTGGACACCACAAAAGGGGCGTGAAGACGGCCCACCTGACCTAAGCTTCCTCAGGAAGCGCTGAACCCGGCCGTGAGCAGTGAGGTGGAGTCTGGGGGCTGCCGTGGCCGAACCCGAGGTTCTAAGTCTCCAGTGGAGGGGACAGGTTTTTCAGTGTGGCTCCGGAGTTATAAAACGGCCAACGAGGGAAATTTGCCAGTGCAGCCCCAGAAAGCATTTTGTAGTTTGAGTCGAAGCTCACCCAGGAAATAGTAAATGCCTTGTCCTCAGAGGCATCTTAGTGCAGCCCGGGAGGAGTGTGACCATCGTCACGTGGCCAAACACTGTGTTTGTCATCTGTGATGAAGTGGTTTAAATGTTGGGTCTAGAAGTTTCTGCTCTGCTACCCAGGAAGAGTGGATCTGCACAGTGCATGGTGACATGTTATACACAATGTGATGGTAAAGTTAATGAGCAGGGGCACTGACTTAGCCCAGGATACCACGGAAAGGTATTTTTTTCATACTGGTTACCAGGTGATAATCATTTGCCAAGTGAACAAATTTAAGTAGGAATCAAAAACACTTAAAACGAGACTGCTCCATACTCTGCAGGGAGTTTTCAAAAGTCCAGACGTGTGTTGTAACCTCAGGACTGCGTGTTGGGGAAAGGGCTGCTCAGGATGTGGGAATGGCTGAGCCGCTCAGTCTTGCCCCTGCACTGACAGCTGGAACCTCTCCGTCATAGGAGCTGAGAGGGAGCCTCCAAGTGCACTGTCGGATCCGTCCTCTGCTGCCTTTGGACGATGACTCTGATCATCAGGTTTCCCAGGCGAGGTGATTTGCTTTTGTACTCGTGTGTACATGTGTGTGTCTGTGCGTGTGTCTGCGTGTGTGCATGTGTGTGTGCATGCTCTGTGTGTATATGTATGGATGCTGTGTGTGCATGTGTCTGTATGCATGCGTGTGTGTATATGTATGCAGGCTGTGTGTGCATGTGTCTGTATGCATGTGTGTGTATATGTATGCGTGCTATGTGTCTATATGTATGCAGGCTGTGTGTGTGCATGTGTCTGCGTTTGTGCATGTGTGCATATGTGTATGGCATGCTGTGTGCATATATGTATGCATGCTGTGTGTGCATGGGTCTGCGTGCATGGCATGTGTGTGCACATGTATGCATGCCGTGTGTTTGTGTGCACACGTGCGTGTCTCTCTGTGTGTGTGTCTGTGTGTCTATGGATATGTGTGATTTAAGGAAGTACGTCCCGGGCCGGTCTGCACCTCTGAGGTTTGCCCCGTGTGTCCACCCTGACAGAAGTGATCTCTCTCTGACCCTCTCCCTTGGTGTGACTGCTTCGGAAGGGGACACCTCCCTTATTTTCCCCCAGATCCCTGGGAAGTGCAGGGAGGCAACTAGAGTAGTCTCAACTGGTGTTTCTGACTTAGAGGAAGTCTTGGCGCTAATGAAAAAGGAAAAATAATCTGAAGTTCCTTTACTCTCGTGTTTACTTGAAAACCATTCTTGGCATGATGACTACTTCTCTCCCTGTGACACAACCCCCAAGGAAACCCTACGCCCCACCTGCCACGTCCACCATAAGTCCTCGGCCTCCCGTCTATATGGGCGGTGCTGACTGGGGCTTCCTCTGCTTCCCTTTGGATGGCCGAGCTGCCCACTGCGCTGGCACCAGGCACCCACTGTGCCCCAGCGGCTCTGCCTAGGCTGCATTCCTGTCCTGAGCCCCCTATGTCCTGCCCAAGCCCAGCTCTTCTTCAAGGGCCCTTGGTCAGTCCTAGAGTGTGGAGCAAACAATTTGTATTTTTTTTTACAGCAATTGAAATTTTTTCTTTTCGAAGTTGTAACGCGTTGATCTTGGTAATGATAGGACTCAGGGTATGTTCTCGACTGGTCCCACTTGTGTGAAAGGGCCGAGAACAGGGTGTATTGAGGACAGCAGTGTGACACAGAGTTACCAGAGTTTCTTCTGCAGAAGGTCCTTGGTTTCCAAGATTTGAAGAATGAGCCCACAGACCACAGAGATCAATGATAAGATTTTTTAGATAGAAAAGAACAGAGAGGGCGGGAGAGGCACATGAGCCTCTGGCAGGGGAGCCCCAAGTGGGAGGTCCTGACTCTTCCCTCTGGGAGCTTTACACGATTTGGGGAATTATACTTGGCCAGGACTTGACTGACGTCAGTGTTGATTAGTGACTGAATGAGGGTATCGGGCAAGGGCGCACGTCAGAAGCAGCGCAGCTTGCCTGAAATCCTGGAAAACCTGCTTTTCTCATGTATTGGGAGAGGCAGTTTGGAGAAAAAAAAATCTGTTTGGTTAGGTCTGGAAAATGGGGCCTTGTTCAGTCCTGAATGGGGGAACACTGTTGATGGGACTAGTTGAGTCTCCGTCATTCGAAATGTTTTAGACCAGGAACGTCTCAGACTTCAGATTACAGACACACTGGTTCAATACCCTAATTCAAAATCAGAAATGCGAGACTTTCCAACAACCATCGTGTGGGATGGAGTTTGGATTTTTGGGACTACAGGGTGAGTTGGGGACTCACCTTGTAGTTAGAAGTCCTAAAATGTGATTAGCCTTCTGAACTCACTTTTTAAATGGTTTTAGAGACTACTTTGGTCTCATTATCAATCTGCTTCTGCACCACCAGGCAAACCAGCCAGCTATCACAGAGGCAAATCCATTTAAACGAACACAGAGTAAGTAGGTCAGGGGCCGGGCTTCTCAGATGCACAGACGTGGGTGCCTTGCTGGGCAGCTCTGGGACATAGGACATCACTGGGGGCTCTGGGAGGTTCAGATTCTACTCACACACTTTGGTTTCTATTCTTGCGTTGATTATACTCACTTACTTTTTGTTTTGAAACATGCCCATGTTTTCTGCATTCGTAATAGCTCACACATGCTTAAGTTCCTGCAGGCACAGACCCTGTCGGCACTGTCCTCAGCCAGGCTTAGGAGATACTCACATGTAGCTCGTTGAAGCATAAGTGGTTCCAATTCGCATCTGACAGCATGAAAATGTGAAATAAAGAGCAGTGGCATTAGAGAAAAAAATCTCAAGAGAAAAATAAAAGGGGGCAGGGGGTAGATGAAAATAAGAAAAAAGAGTAATATAAAAAGGGTAAGGCCAGGAGGGACGGTGGATGGATTTTTTGATAGTGGGATAAATGCACGGCACAAGAAGGGGGTTTCTACAAGGGAATGGCAGCTCAGGGAAACTGAGGAACAGTGGGAAGAAGGGAGTGATGGCAGAGACAAAGCCAGAGAGGGTTAGTGTTTGGTTGCAGGGAATATGAAGAGCAATTTCACTGTGATGTATATTCGAAATGTTGTTTTATTCCCTCAGCGCTGTCTCCAGAGAAGTGGCCTGGGCAGTGGATGATGTGAGTAGAGTTTCCTAACAAACTGTCCCTAATTCTCTCAAGACAAACTTTCTAGGGAGTGCTCACGTGTCCCCAGAGATTCCCACCACTGAGAGTAATTTCTGTATTTTAAACTAAACAACAGTTGGTTTTGTTTCTTGGTTTCTTTGGGAACATGAAGTTAATAAAGGATTCCATGTGCTTTCCTCACACGAAACCAGCTGTAGTTCATAGGTCCGGGTGAGGAAGTCAGTTCCCTGTCACCATCCTCCAGCCCCAAAGAGCAGTCAGTGATACTGTGAGTTCTAAAATTTACAACGTTAAAAAAAGAAACGCAGATATAAAATCAAGGACGTTAAATAAGACCTTTGCAATTCTAAACTTGAGACAGACAAGGTTTTGTTTCTCCTTGAAACTCGTTGCTGCTTGGTCCCACCTGTGAACAACCTCTGTACTCCAGCCCAGGTGACAGAGTCAGATCTGTCTAAAAAACATTTCCTCTGCTAGAGTCATAAAGGATGCTATATTCTGCTACCGTTCAGGTGACATTAATTTTACAAGGTAATTCTCAATGATTAATGGCACAGTGATTATGTTTTTAAAAATGTCCTTATCAGTTAAAGATGTATACTGAAGTAGTTACAGGTGAAATGATACATTGTCTGGTTTTGACTCTAAACTGTGCCAAGGAAAGGGAGATGGATAGTGCAAGAATGTGTCCAGATTGGCAAATATTAAAACTTTTGGTGCAGGGTGATAACACCTGAGGATTCACTGTATCACTTCCTCCTTTCTGTACATGCTGGAAGTCCCAGAAATAAAAGTTAAGAAAATATGTAGGGCTTATACTTCATTCTTTATAGATTATTATGAAAGTCACAAAATAAATTTAGAAAGCACATGAAATGCTAAGCACTTAATGTTGATAACTTCGAATTTAACATGGAAATTTCAGGTCATACAGGTCACAGCGGTTGTTTTGAGAACATTTTTAAGTTGTGTTGATCACTTTCCCTATCTCACAAGGCCGGTCATCTGAATGCACTTACTGTGAGTTCTAGCAACCCCTTTTCAAGTAGCGTTAGTTAATGGAGTCCTCACTGGCTTAGTAGTAACAGTGTGACTCAGCGCGACTGTGCTCAGAGCCTTCGGAAGGAAGGGGTGTCAGGTACAGGTGCGTGTGTGTTGTCCTGGGAACTCAGCCTCCCAGTCAGCACCAATGCAGTGCTTGTGGCCTCTGTCCTGAGGCATCATCAAAATTGCAGGGAGTATCATTGGCACCTGGCGGCGGGTGCTGTCTGAGAGCTGTTTATCCTGCAATCTAAGCTGACAATGCTGAGCAGGAGAAGGTGGGCCCAGGCTGAGGCTGCAGAGGGACGGTGCTGGCCTCACTCAACAGGGGCTGAGCTAGGAGGAGGCTGGGTAAAATCGGACATAAAATCAAGCTGGGACGAGCAGAAGCTGTGTTCCAACTTGGAGACCCAGTGGAAGTAAAGGAGCTGCCTCTTGGACCTGAATTAACAGAACAGTGTAGTGGCTCTGAGTTTATGAGAGCAAGGAGGATGTTCACTGCCCCGACTGCAGACTGCCCAAGTGGAAAGTTTAGTCAGTGGCTGCAGGGAAGGGAGAGCACAGACTGGGTGGAGTCTGGGTTCCAGGCTGGGCACCTGCCACACATACAGGCCCCACAGAGCAAGGACGGCAGCCCCACTGGGCCCTGCGCCTCTGTCCCCAACGTACACCTCCCTGCTGTTGCCTCTGCTCACAGCATCCCCACAGAGGAGACCCATTTCTGCCACTGTCCCCAGTATCACCCTGTCTGCATGCTGGCCTAGTGATGTCTGAGGGCCGTCAAATGCAGGCTGCTCCTGGGCCTCCTGGCCCCGCATAGCCTCACAGAAGCCCTGCTTTCTCCGACCCATCTATGGCAGAGGGTGAGGACCGCCCTGTCGCTGCTGTCCCTTAGAGATGACGCTTGCGTGGCACCTGAGAGCACAGATGTTGACTCTTATTTCCTTTCCTCCTCTGTGGAACCTTGAGTACAGACTCGGATCAATCATAAGCATGGGTTCATGATGCACCTTCATCTGTTTTTTTTTTTTGTTGTTGTTGTTGTTTTTAAATTTTGGTAAAGACACCATAAAATTTACCATCTCGATCAAGTGCTCAGTGGCATCAAGTATGGTCACGTCCTTATGCCACTGTCCCCCCACCATCTGTCTCCAAAATTTGTATCTTCCCAAACAGAAACTTCTCCCATTAAATGACAAGTCCCTCCCTGCCCTGTCCCTCTCCACGGTGCCCACCAGTATGCTGTCCCCAGGGGTATTCCCGGGGTCTCAGGAGTGGAGTCCCATGGTGTATGTTTGTCACCTCAGTCAGCAGAACATCCTCGAGGCTCTGACCTCATCCCTTACCTGGGTCCTATTTATAACAGTTTCCCTCTCCTTTAGTAAATTTTCTCTTGTAAAATGAAAACAATACCAAAAAATCACGCAGGACAAATGTGCAACTTGATGAATCAGTATAAGACAAACACCCTCAAAACAACCACCCAGGGTAAGTGAGGGGGTGTCCGGCACCCTGAAGCCCTTTCCTCAGCCTTCTTCCCAGGTGTCAGGCCTTCCCAGGGCCCCGGGGACCCCAGCTCTCCGCCCATGCAGGAGTCACTGCGCCTCCCTGAACACGCGTCACAGTGCTGCCTGCTTTTTAATTTGGCCCCTCTTCTTTCTTTACCTTCCGGCTTATTTGTTCAGTGGCCTGGGCCCAAGGACCAGGTGTCTCCCTCAGCCATCTGCAGATGGGGCCCAGGGTGGGTCTTCCGTCCCCTGTGCCCTGCATTTCCTGCGAGGAGGAGAGTGTCTGAGGGGACATTAGTCCCTCTTCTCGCTCTGTGACAGGGAGGCGGCGTGTTTGCCTGTTGTTGGTGGCTTCTCGGTGTAGCTGCTCTGGCTGTGTTCTCCTCTCTTCCTGGGAACCTTTAGAGACTTGTTCCCCTACCCGAGTTCTCCTATTCAGGTCTGAGTCATGAAGGAAAGTCCATCGAGGTGAATGCTCGGTTCTTCCTCTTATTCGTCAGTTTTCAAAAGATGAGCTGTTTCCCTAGCAGCCCACGAAAGTAAGGGTGAGGATGTTTTCATTAAATGTCACAGTGGCCTGGTGGGTGGGAGCATACCTGGGCACTGGCCCACTGCTGTGCTGTCCTGACCCCAAGTCCTGCCTTCTGTGGCCGGGAGCCTCTTCAAGCTGGAGCCGAGAGCAAGGTGGCGGCCGTCGTGGGCTTTCGTCTGGAGCAGGCCCCTCCAACAGCCCAGGCGGGTCACAGGGACTCCCAGTCACTTGATGCAGGAGTGAATGTCCATGGGTTTGGGGTTTTGCTGTCTGGTGCCTCTATTTTTTTAATGTGGGAATACAGTCTGATTCAACATCTCTGCCTGAGTGTTTATTCTGTTAATAAACATCTATGAATGTGCCACCCAATATGGAAGTGAGGACACTGGCTCTCCCTCCCCTGACTCCCGTGGTCCTCCCCGACCCTCCTCATCCAAGGTAAGTGCTATTCTGAATCTTATTTCCCTGGTGTCATGTATTAATACAGAGAGGCATGGATATTAGTAATCCCTGGGAATCACAGCTCTCCACACATGTGTGGCCTGCTCTCTCTTAGGTGCCTTGGGAAATCAGAGCTGAGTTTTGGTGGCCCTTTTGGGGACTTGGTTATTATACTCAGCAAGATTTTGCTGAGATTTACCATGTTGGTGTGGGCAGCTCCTCTGAGCTGGACAGTAAACGCTGACCCCTGGACGGCCTTCCTGTCCCCGGGGCTGTCCTGGCACTTCTGGCCACGGGGCATAGCACCTCTGGGGGTGGGGTGGGGCGCTGCTGCTCTGCTGTTGCAGAACTTGAGCCCATCTAGCAGGTTTCCGGAAATCAGAGATGCCCCCCACAGAGGGCATGGAGATGGTGCTCCCCAAGATGCTGCAAGCAGCTGACCTGTGAGAGCTCTGCACACCTGCAGTGAAGTCACAGGGCACCACTCTGCACACCTGCCGTGAAGTCACAGGGCACCACTCTGACCCCTCTGCCTGTCCCCTAAGGAGGTAACTGAGATGACCACACACTGGCAAATGAGGCTTTGGAGGTGCAGAGGACACTCGGGCCAGCTAGATGGCAGAACCCAGAGCAAGGAGCATTAAGACAAGGGTCGGCAGCCTTTACTCTGAATGTGGCTCATACATCTGCCCTTGGACTCAAGTTTCTCTCTGTGAAATGTGGGAGCTATACTACAATTTATTTCTAGCTCTAAAATTTGGCTACAAGGAATATTATGGCTTTGAAAGCTATCCTAGGAAACTGGATACAAGGAAGAAGGTAGACGGTGAGCTGCTGACAGGAGAATGACTTTCATTGGTCCTCGACTCTGAGCTCAGCCTTTCCCAGACGGCTCCACCTCAGCCTCACGATCCTGCAGGCGGGGCAGGTGCTGTGGGGTCTGCTTGGCAGACCTGGGTATCTGGACATGGAGGCCTCAGAGGCCCAGTGGGCAGTTGCCATCTTGAAAGGAAGGATGCTGTTGAATTGTTAAAAAAGCTCAGGAAAATGAATCTTTTTGAGAATACGGGATATTTATCATTGTGAATTAGGGGGTTTTGTACAGGCAGGAAAGAGCATTTAAGCTGGGTTTGGTAAAATTAAACTTTGCTTATGGAACCATTTCAGATGTTTGCAATTGAGTGATTATGCTGTGGAATGAAATTCTAAATAGCCACGGGGCTCTTTTGGACTCAGGCTTGTTTTTATGGCTTTTCGTGTTCCTTATATGGTGTCCCTTGGGCTTTCAGGGCAGACTTGCAGACTCAGCGTTTTCATCTGTGTCTTTACAGTTGAAGCCGAGCACTCAGAGGCAGCAGGGACATGTGCCCAACCCGGTCCCTGCCCACGGTTTGGCCTAAGAGCAAACGAACATGGTATGAAGGGTGGAGGCTGCGGCTGGCACCGAGATGCAGGTTGAGGAGCCAGGACCCTGCAGTCTGTTGTCACAGCAAGAGCTGTGAGCTGGGCCTCGCTGGCACCTGAACTCCAAGTTTGGGATGTGAAGACCTTACGAGCTTGTATCACAGGGAATCTAACATCACCACGCAGGACTATGCACTGCCCCAAACGGCTTCTGACTCTCACCAAGTACACAGTAAATACTCAGGAGAAATAAGGTCTTCCTCGAACTCCATGTTAATACATGGTGCACGCTCATCTTCGGACATTAATCAAATGAGCATTGTGCAGCTGTGGCTGTGTGATGTGGTAGAGCCTTCCACAGCCACTGTGGGCAGGGCCACTCCCCCTGCTGAGCCCAACATTTTTCTCAAGTAGCGGTCCCCTATGGGGCACCAAATCCAGTTGGGAATGGAAGTAAGGACGTACTGACCTCTTGGTAGACATGACAAGAGGTCCTGCTCCCTCCTTCTAGAACTTCTTCCTTTAGCTTCAGTGACTTTGCCTGTCCCTTTATATTTAATCTGCATTTTAGGAAGTTTCTGCAATGATGATGGAGACAAAGGCCAGTTAGAGGAGGGCTGGGCTCTGCGTGTCAGACTGGGTAGAGGAGAGACCAGTCCAAAGGGACGTATAGGTACAGCCAGGGCTCTGTCCACAGCTGAATGTGTGCTGCTGGAGCTAATAAGCAATGATGTTTTCACGACTTGTCCAAATGCATGTCTGTGATGTCTATCGCATTTCATCTTTGATTACGGAGACAGTGAATTTGGCCCTGGGGATGCCTTCCGTGTCCAGATGCAGCGACGCTGAGCTCCAGCACCAGCCTCGGGAGGCAGACAGCCCCACCCCTCCGAGCCAGTAGCTGCTGAGTCCCACGGCTCATGGGTTTAAACCCCAAACAGGGCCCTTCTTTGATACGTGTGTATTATTGCAGATACATGTGCACTCGTGCACACACACTCACGTGGACCTTCACCCAGTTTTTTTTTTTTTTTTGGGGTCAGTTGTTATTTATACGGATTACTTGCCATTGAATTGCTGGTTAGTTCTTGGTTTTGTTTTTACTTCTTCTTGCACCCTCACGCTGTCATGAATACACATTTTGTTTCAGGGATGGAATAAATCCAGGTTTGTTTTTCACTTTGCTCAGGTGAGCTAATGGCACATTCTCTGCTGAGACGGCTTTTGCTTCTCTTTCATGGGATACAATTGAAGGATAAAGGCCAAGAAGATCGAAAGTTGATGTGTTTTAAAAGCAAATGTTAAATTAAATTATAATGATGTCTGTGATGCAGCTCCTTAGGAAAGTCTTACCCCTCGTTTGGAATATGGAGGGCTCTGAGTCCACAGCTTCGGCTGGTGAAACCAGTGTTTCCCAGTAGCTGTGATTTTCTTCTCTATCTTGAGGTCAGCAGACTTTTCTCTAAAGGACCAATTACTAAATATAGACCTGGTGGCCGTGTGGTCTCTGTCTCAGTGACCCAGCTCTGCCCAGTGCGTAACCAGTGTTTTGAGTGTGGGGCCGCGTTCCCTAGCTGTTCTGGGAGATGGGACAGGTGGAATGGGCCCAGCTCTGCTCAGTATGTAACAGATGTAGCCCTACAAAGTCTTACCATTTTTGTTTTTTTATTCCATTGTGTTAGGAAACAGTCCTGGTGAAATGTGATCGTCCTGGCCACCCTCCCATTAATAAGACATATAACTTTGACAGGTGAGTGCTTTTCAGAATAACCTGTGAAGCAGACTTCAAAAGCACATCAAAAGTCTTGATTTTGTGTTGGGTTTTGATAAGAAAACATGCAGCTTATCCTATCATTTAGATTAATTGTGATCCTAAGTACAGGTGTCCCTGATCATGGTGGTTGGATTCCGGACTTTTGGCCCTTACAATGGCAGTAAATGCCTGTGCTGAGTAGACAATGTTGTTTCTAGAGCCCGCATGGCCATTCTGGTGTTCACAGTCTGTACAGTATTCAGCAAATGACTCAAGATATTCAGCACTTTATTATAAAATAGGTTTGGGGTTAGGTAATTTTGCCCTCCTGCAGGCTAACATGTGCATTCTGAACCTTTTAAGCTGGTTAAGTCTAAGCTGGGATGTCTAGTAGGTCAGCCATGTTCAATGCATCTTCGATTTATAACATTTTAAATGTATGATGGGTTTATCAGGATACAAATCTATTATAAGTCAAGGAATGTCTTTAATCCATATGTTAATCTTTCAGTTAAATTAATATTTTTTACATCTAGAATTTGTTAGTTGTAGCAGACCATATAGTTCATGGCGAGGAGCAGTAAGAGCTAAGCTGGGAACACCATGTAATTGTAAGAAATGCTGGTAACATCTCGGTAATATAACACCTTGGTGATAAGGGCATGGGGAAGGGTTTTGGCTCTCCTAACATGAGAGCTCGCGAGACGAGAGCATCAGCAATTGGGAGTCTCTACATCTGCAGTGCAGGTAGCCACGAGACTGTGTCCCAACAAGAAGCTGCAGGAGAGGGCGGCGCCTATGGCTCAAGGAGTAGGGTGCCGGCCCCATATACCGGAGGTGGTGGGTTCAAACCCGGCCAAGAAGACAGTAGGGGAGCCTGCGCTCATTCTTTCATGGACTTGCTCACTCTGACTCTTTGCTTCTGCACGGCGTCTCTCTACCAAGACTTCTAAGATTCATTCTCTTACTAAGACTGTTTTCTCTCCCTAGAAGATTGTTTCTCTGTCTCTCCCTTCTGCTAAAGTGAATAGCCCTCAGGCATCTAAGGGTAATTGTTCCCAAGCAAGGTAGCACAGCAGTCCGCATCTGGAACATAGCTAAGCCAGGCCAGAGACATGGCCAGTCCCGGATCCTGACAAGTGGCGATCCAGATGGGACCCAACTTTGTTATTGACTTCTTTATGAAGTCATGGCAGTGTCAGTGACCTCCTTCAGTGCTGGTTGTGGCATCTTCCCAGTGTGGGTGGGAGAGTCCCAGGGCCGTAGGAGAAATGGAAATGGGCTTTGGAGAGCCCTGCTCCCCTGGCCCTCACTACAAGGGGTCGGGCTGGTGCAGGGGAGCTGGCTCCCTGGATGCAGTGGTGCAGGATTCCTCCTGTCCCCTGGCGGCAGACTTCCCAGCTGGATGGGCCACAGCAGGGCGCATGCAGAGGTTTGCCCTTGAGTCTTCAGCTGGCCACTGACCAGCACAGGAGTCAGAAGAAGGAGATGGCCAGGGAAAGAAATGCCAGAAAGGAGCAGGTGTCAACATCCCCAGGCTCCACACCAAGGTGCCAATACTATGTAATACACAAGACATTGGGGGGAGTGCATGGTGGGGTCTTACCTTGAAAGTCAAAGAGTTTAGCTGTGGACTAAAGGATGCTGGTGCTGCCCACCAGAACTTAAACACAAGCTTCTAAAGGATGAAGTTGTCTCCAGTCTGCATCCCTCCGCAAGGTTCGCTAAAACTACAGGCATAGCTCACCCAGTAAGAAATAACAAGCCACGTCTGTCATCAAAATTACTAGACATTATTCAAGGAGGTGGGAAAATGTGACTCATGATGAGAAAACTCTGTGGACAGGAAGAGAGCCACACATGATACAGGTGACAGGATTAGGATAGAAGATTGAAACAGCTGTTACCATAGATCTGTTCATTCAAAGGAGCAGAGGAGAAATGTAAACATATGGAGAAGAGACACAAAAATTAGAAGAAAAGATTTAAATAAAACTTCCAGAGATGAAAAAATACTGTACAGGAGATGAAGACGACACTGTCTGGGAGGCAGAGCAGACTGGGGCCTGCAGAGAGAGTGAGGAACCAGCTAAAGTGAGCACAGAGGGGAGTGAGCTCTGTGGACAGAGGTGGCAACCGTCGCCCAGGGCGAGTGTCCCAGATGCCACTGACATCGGTTAAAGTGGTGGGTCTTAGGTCCGGGTTAGCACCATGAACAGGAAAGTGAGCAGAGCATCCAGGAGCTGGGGGACAGTTCCCAGAGGTGAAGGGTGAAGGGCTGAGAAAGTATTTGAAGAAATAATGTCCAAACATTTTCTGAATTTGATAAAAACGTAAACTCACAGATCCAAGAAGCTCAAGGAATCCCAGGCACAAGAGACATTGAGGACAGGGTGGGTTTAAGCTGACACCCAGGTGCATGTAATCAAATTGCCTGAACAGAGGTGAAGCAGCCAGAGTGGAAAGACCTTGTGGGACACCAAGATGGTGGTGACGCAGACGGGGCTCCTCGAGGGGGGCCACGGTGGGAGACTGGAGCGGCAGACGGGGCTCCTCGGGGGGCCACGGCAGGAGACAGGAGTGGTGTCTTGACAGCACCAAAGGGAAAAACCACCTGGAATACTGTGCTGGTGAGAATGCCTTTTAAAGACAAAGACAAAATAAAGACCTGTTCAGACATATAAAATCTGAGTGAATCAACAGCCAGAGTGCGCTGCAGGGATGTAAAATGTGGTGCACACTCTGGAGCTCATGCGGAGACGTGGAAAAATTGTTTACTTAAAAAGGACTCTTCCAAAGCTACTCGACTGATTCAAGAAAATTAACAATGTATTGCGAGGCTTATGACATGCATGGACGTGGCTATGGGAGAAGGGAAGTGGGAGGGCGGGGGGGGGGGGAAGGGCCTTCTGCGTTTCTGATCCCACCTTCCCTTGGTAACACCTGCCTCCTCTAGCTCTGGGCAGCATTGCTAGTGATTTGCTTAAAACTGCTTTTCACGTACTCTTTTTTCATCATTGGGAAAACTTCTGTTTAACCGTCTATTTTTCATATTTGGAAATTATTTGCCTCATTTTCGGGTATTGTTATTAATAGTCTTAACATTTTCATTACGTTTTGTGTTTCCTCTTTTGTATTTATCTCCAGTCACTGTTAATGTTCTTTGTGGCTATGCCTCATGGTGATTCATTTTTTGTGTGTTTTATCCTTTTTTATTGTAAGTTTATCTTTGCTGAGGAATATTTTTTGTGTGGGAGAGCTGTCCTCACTTGGTTGTGGATGTGTCCCTGGGGGCTAGATCCTGGGGGTTTCATAAGTTCAGAACCAATCTTTAGTAACTTTTCCAGTTTGAAATTTCTTGACCCAGTGGGTGCTATTCTTTATTCACATGTCACTCAGGTTTGGGGTTTTGATTTTTCATAGAAGACATTTCTTCCCCAATCTAGAATATGCAGGACACAGAAAACCACCCTGCTGGGGGATCCCCCCCCTCCATCTCCAAGTGCCTGGATTAGGCACAGCACCATCAGTCCCGGCCAGGTCTCCGTGTCCGATAGTGGGAAGATCCAACCTTGTGCGTCCTGTTGCACAGGTCAAGAGTGGGGCCCGCTGTGTGTGTGTGTGTCAGCTCAGCCTTTCCCACTCTGCAGTTCTCCCACCAGGGGTGTTTTTCCTTTCTTTCCTGCAAGGTCAGCAGACAGCAGAGCAGAGGGGAGTCACTTTCTCTTCTCCCACCACCTCCCAGGATGTGGAGAATGTGTTAGCCAAGGACTGTGACAGTGTCGTGACCTGTACCAACTCATGCAATTTTATTATCTATTTTCTGAATAACATCTTTTTTATCTTGTGTTTCTAAAACCTTAAATAACTTGTTGGATAATTTTTCCCCTAAAATAATTATGTTTTGAAATTTCACCATGAAGACAGAAAAATCCTAAAAAAAATAGACAGAAAAATCCTTATCAGTGTTAGGCGGGTAAGGAGGCAGGATGCTTCAACTGGTCCATGAGAGCCAAGCCAGGCCGCACTTGCAAAGCTTTGCTCACATCTGTGCCCTGAGAACTGGACAGAGGGAAACAATACTTCTTGTCGTTACTGAAAGTAAGAAGCCCGTGAGAATTGGAGTCTTGGCCCCGCTGCACAGCTCCATAACCGTCTGTGCAAACACCTGTGCAACTTTGCTTCCTTGCCACTCACAGTTTTTTTTAAGAAATCCTTTCTTACTTTGACATTTCTTCCATTGTTGGTTTTGGTTTCTCTCTTGATAACTCAGCTGTGTCTCTTTCAATGTGCTACGAGGCTATCTGGTGCTGGGCAGGTGAGGAGGAAGCTCGGCCTTCACAGGGCAAAGGATAGGGAGCTTTGGGGAGATTGTTATGATTATAGGTAAAACCAACATTTGCTGAATAAGGTAAAGCAATCAGAACAGGTGACATAACTGGCCCAGGAAGAAGAATAAAGGAACGAGACAGAATTAATTAGGGAGGGACCTCTGGAGATGATGGGGTGGGGTGTGGTAGCCTGGGCTCTGGATCTGGGGATGAGGAAGGGAATCCTCTGAAAGAAGGACTGAGGCGCCTGGGACAAGGGGAGTCACCCTGGCGAGAGCCTGGGGGTGACTGCCAGGAACCTGTGATGACGTTCTCATGGTTTCCCTGCTCCCTGACCTTGTTGCATCTTGTAACAGTGTTTGGCACCTTACATCACAATAGCCGTTTCTGCTGTTGTGTCGCCAGCTAGAACATGAGTCTGCACGGCTGGGGACAGGGTCTTACCTCAAGTTCCAAGACATGAGGATGCACATGTACGTCTTGGCTCAGGGTGCGTGGCTCAGACGTCACTGTGAAAACCACTGACTTCCTCCCTGGCCCACCTCTGACTTCGACCTTGACCCTGAATTTGCACATCCAAGGCATGACGTGGGAGTAAGAAATGGAGCCAGGGAGGGAAAGCTGGTGGCCCCCAGACAAAGACATGATCTGGCTACTCTGAGCACATGCTCCCTTTGGGTCAGGTGTTCAAGGATTTGCTCAGCATCTTTTGGACTCAGCACAGAGCTGCAAGGAAAGAAAAGAGGGCTGGGCTAGGAAGAGTGAAGTTTGAAATGTGACCCTTACCCTATGCTTCTCAGGGACGCTGGTGCTGGTAGCTACAGCCACAGAGCAGAGCATGTCCCCTGGAGTGTGTGGCCACATGCTGGTGACACTACCCCAGTGACATGAAAGGCATTTACAGACATTCACATGGGCAAGAGAGGCAGGGGGTCACTCGAGCGTAAGCAAGGTAGGTTTAGTCACAGACTCACACAGGTGCAGAGTTGAGATTTTACCAAGTACTTGGAAGCAAAGTATGTCACTTTCTCTTATGGAATACACACGGAGGCTGCAAGTGAAGGCTGCAGCTCAGTCACATTAAGTGACTTTGTTAGGGAGCGGTGACCTTGGAATAAGGTCTGGGGCTTAGATGACCTGGGAAGGCAGACCAGGGCATAGTCTTGGGGCAGGTGGGTATAAACAGCCAGGGACTGAGGGCAGGTGGGATAGTGGTGTTTGAGCTGAATGAATCCCTGGAGGAATTTGTATAGTTTGCTTTTTTTCTAGATAAGAAAAAATATTTTAAATTTAAAACTCTATAAGAATTTACTCTTGGGTAATATTGTTTTTGCATTCAAGATCATCTCCTTTTTATAAACAGTATATGGTTCTTATGAAATCAGAACATTATTGGTTTTTATAACAGCTTTTTAATGGCACTAACAAATGTCAAAATATTTTATTTCAGTTATGGAAAAAATTTCAACACTTTTAACAGTTAATTATTTCTAAAAATAAATTTGTATGAGGTGGAAAAGTACAATTCTTACTATTCAGAAAAAATGTTAATGGGCTCAGGTCAGAAGAAGGTTGTTATCCCCAAAGTGAATTAAAATATCATTTAAAAAGGCTAAAATTAATGCCATCGATCCAAAATGCAATGAAAAAAGGAGGAATAATTGCTGTTGTTCTAAGAATATTTCATGTAGCAGAAGGCAGAGGGACTGTGGACTGTGTTCCTTCATACATGCCTTAAGGCCATGATTTTTCTGCTGATGTATAAAGGGGGAAAGGGAGAAGAGGGAGGGGGAGGGGGTGGAGGGAGGGGTACTGGTGGAATCACACCTACGGGGCATCTTACAAGGGTAAGGGTGAAACTCAGCAAATGTGAAATGTAAATGTCATGCTACGGTAACTAGGAAAATGCCAGGAAGGCTATGTTGACTATTGGGATGAAAATGTGTCAAATGGTCTACGAAGCTAGTGTATGATGCCCCATGATCATATCAATGTACACAGCTATGATTTAATAAAAAAAAAAAAAAAAAGCTGAGACAGACCTGGATGCCGCCCTCTAGGCACATTCCCCACAGCTGGGCTGGAACTCACCCCAGGCTGGCCTGTGCATTCAGCTTCCCTACTCCATAAATGTGGGGTGTGGTTATGTTGACACAGAAAGGCAAGAAGCTAAAAAAAAAAAATAGGGGAGTCAGAACATGAAATGGGCCTATGTGTCTCTTGGAGAGTTTGACTCTTATGCCGCAGGAAATGCAGCCCTTGTCTTTAAGTAAAAATGCAAGGGAAAGACAAATCGAATTGTCTCCTACAGCATGCAAATGAACCTGAGTGTGGGCCATGGAGGGAAAGCTGTTAAAGCCATCCAGGGAAAAGTGAACAGAGAGAACATCACAGGAGTGGAGAGGAGGCAGTAATTAGAGCTACCCCAGAAGGTAGGCTCCTCAGGGTGCCATGAGTGACCCAGCTGTGCAGGGAGTACAAGAGGCTGGGTGCCTCCTACACACTCTAAGAATAAGCTTTAAAGAAAATAATAAAATGAAGCTTGCTGAAAACTTTTACCACTCAAAATGCAAAGTCGTCCAATTACTACAACCAGATCCTTGATCATCTCCCTATAAACCATGTTCTGGTGTGATTGAGATTACACAGCACTGTGGCCCAGACCAGAATCAAGTGCCAAAGAAATACCAACTATGAAACATGACTGGGATCATGAGAAGAGTCCCAGGAGCTTCAGAGGGAAACCTCAGACAGGCATGCAGACAAAGTAAATGAAGATAGCAAAATATTGAAAACAGGAAAAACAGATGCAAACAAACAAAAAACACCACCCACATAAAATGGAGAGTCAATGGCGATATTCACTGGCGCTGAACTGGAAAGTAAAATACAGTGCCAACGGTTATTACTGGGTTCGGGTGTTCTTTAAACTGTTTAATCAGATCTTACACATAGATTACGGAGCTGAATTAAATATGCACATGCAAGTCATTTACCTCTGATCCCAGAGTCCTTATCCGTACCATTTCCAAATAAAACAAGCATAACTGCACCTCTGACTCTATTCACGACTGCAACAGTCTATTCTCTTTCCTCTGTCCTCAAACTTATTCAACAATGTTCTGTCAAAATGTCACCTTTTCTGGGTATCTTCCATGTTCTCCCAATAAATAAATAAATTAGTCCTTCATTTCTACCTCCATGGTTATTTACACATGGGAGGATAGGCAGATGGATGGATAGATAGATGATTGATTGACAGATAGATAGACATACATACACACGTATGTGATAGATTATAGGTAAATGATAGGTAGATAAATGATAGGTAAGTAAGAGACAGGTAGATATAGATACAAATGTTTAATTTAAAATTATTTTTAAAGAGACGATTGTATTTCCTGGGTGTAGCAATGTTTGAGAAAAACAGTTACTGAATAACTTCGACTAATCTCAATCCATTGGAGAGTACTGATTGATCATATTAAATAGTACAAAAAAGGTGTGAATAAGATATAATGTAGAGATAGATGGGGATAAACTTTTTAAAAAGCATACAAACAGTAGAGTAAAAGGTCACAGTTTTTATTACAGACCTTGGATATTCCCTGCCTCTCATTTAGCATTTAATGAGTCTAATCCTACTAAACTGTAAGACACAATAAAAATAAAGCTTCTTTCAAAAATTTGATGCTGATTCTTTATCAGATTGAAATAATTCCTCCTTCTGTGAGCGCATTGATATACACTCGTATCTATGAACGCATATGCATATTTACTTTTTTTTTTAATTATAAATCATAGCTGTGTACATTAATGTGATCATGGGGCACCATACACTTGGTTCGTAGATCATTTGACACACTTTCATCACACTGGTTAACATAGGCTTCCTGGCATTTTCCCGGTTATTTTGCTAAGACATTTGCATTCCACATTTGCCAAGTTTTACTTATACCCTTGTAAGATGCACCTATATTTACTTTTCTAATAATAGTTCCTCGTTAGGTTATATTATAAATGTTTTTGTTCCCTTCTGTTCCCAACAGCACCTAACACAAGGCACTAGGATATAGATCAGTGAGGAAGTGTTTAGTAAATGCATTAATGAAATACCATTTTCTCTATGGGTGAATTTTCAAACATGAAATGGGATCTAAATCGGGGGTTTTCCAACCCCAGAAGTTCTTGTTACAGAGCTTGGATATTTCCTGCCTCTCATTTAGCATTTAATGAGTCTAATCCTACTAACCTGTAAGACACAATAAAAATAAAGCTTCTTTCAAAAATTTGATCCTGATTCTTTATCAGATTCAGACTGCAAATTTGGACGCTGCGAGGGCTGCCGTGTACTGTTGGCTGTTGTGAGCACCCTGGCTTCTATCCATTCGGATGCCAGTAGCTCCCAGCTTCCCTTTTCACAGTTGTGATGACCATAAACGTCTCCAGATGTTGTGAAATGTCCTCATGGGGCAGGTGGGGGGCAGGGATTGTTGAGAAGCACTGATTTAAAAGATGAAACTACAATTTTATAATTTCTCTTAATTTATAGGCAGTATCACTCACTGGTCCTTATTTCCTATAGGGCACATGGCCTTAGATATAAAGTTTAAAGAACATGGGGTCTGTTTCAGGTTTACCTGAAAAAGCGGGAAAATACAAAGGGGACAGAAACTTGAAATTTAGAAACATTGTCACTGCCAATTTGATAATGATATAAACTGACTCATCATTTTCAGGGCTAAATGACCAGCTTTGCCACTGGATTTATTTATATGTTAAAGACAGCAAAATTTACTCACAACTTTCACAAACTATGACCAGTACGGAAGCCCATAAGCTTAAGTACTTAGCACTAAAGCATATTTTTAGTACACGTTGTATTTTCACATTTGTATAGATATAAATATAATTTTTAAATTTTTCACTTTTGTTTCATTTACCTTGTCATATCAGTTGGTTGATGTCTGCCCTTCATAATCTGGATTATTCTGTTTTATCAAATATCTATTAAGCATCAAGTTTGGGGGTTTTTTAAATTATAAGTTCTGTTAGCATTCAATCGATAAGACTTTGTCTTAGCTCTCAAAGAATTTACATTTAAATAAAGATAAACTACCCTATAAAATAGCATAATAATATACATTAATAATATAAAATGCTTAGTTCCATGATCCATAAGAAAAACTTTGTAAAACACATAGAAATGACACTCTTAGCTCAGATCTAAAGGCGTCCTGGGAGGCATCTTGTGTAAAAGGGTTTCATAGTTATGAATGTGTTATAGATAAAGCCTCAAGGAAGGCAAGAAAAACAACTCAAGTCTAAAACAATGCAATATTAAGATATGTTAAGGGCTAAAATAGTCCAGGAGCAGAAAGCTAGGGTGGGGGGAGAAAAGATAAATCTGAGAAAACTTGGAGAAACATATTAGAGTTTTATGAGTAACATGATGTGAACTTTTAGAGACAAGACATATTTAGATTTTTCTCTCAGATTCTAGCTTTAGGTGGCTGAGCGGCTAGATGTACCCTGTATAGTGATTAGAATAACAGAAGAAGTAAGGTTTTTAGGGAAAGAAGATGATGGGTTTTCTTCCTTTCCACTAACAACAGTGTAACAGATTGATGAACTTTTGCTGGTCAGTGAAGACAAATATTAAAATTAGTTTTTTGTTGTTGCTGGTTTGTCAAATGGATACAATAGAAGGGATGAAGGTGGAAAGATTCGGAGTAGTGGTAAAAAAACACTTCAGAGAATTAATCAAGGGTATTAGGTTGTCTAGAAAAGTTAGAAAGTTCTTTTTAGGCTATAAGAAGACATAGTAATATATTAAATGTTACAGATTGGATACACTGTATGAAAAGTCCGGAAAGGGAACCAATTTGTTTTCAACAAATGCAGGACTGAAATGTAAGATTTCTAATTTTTAACAGCCCAGCATTTTAATAAGGTTTAGGTTATCACCATGAATATGGGTAACACGTGGAGTTGAGGTCAGGAAAAGAATGCTTGCATAACCCAAGACAGGGGCTACGTTTATCTGCCATACAAAAAACAAGAGGGAATTTTGGGGCCCTGCCATGTGCCTGAGGCCTAGTGCAACTTCCCGAGCCTGACTAGAAGTAGATCCATCAAGCTACTTCCACGTAGCAATGACTTAGCAAGGCCCGGCCTGAAACTGCCTCTACCTAGATACAGCCAACGTGGTACCATGTCATTGGCCCAACCCTGTCATGCACCTCATCCCCTGCCTTCTTTCCCCGCCCCTTCCCCACGCTCTATATAAGCAGCTGCTTGACGCAATAAAGTTGAGTTCCTGCTTAAAAAAAATTAAAAAAATGAAAATGTTAAAAAAAAAAAAAAAGAATGCTTGCATAAAACATCTACACAAAGAAACAAAAAAGAGAGAGAGAAAGAGAGAAAATCCACACAAAACTTGTAGTAACCTAAGGCTATGGCAGAATTTAAAATAAGAAAGGAACAGTTCCTGTGGATGTTTTTAATGCCTGAAAGAAAAGTAGAAAAATCACACTCAGCACGGAGGAGGTAAGCTAGGAACTGCTGGAGGGAAGAAACATCTTTCCTCTGAAAGAATGACAGGTTTCTCAAGGGCTGAAGAAAATTGGTGGGAGAATCAGAGCAGAGGCTCACTGGTAAGGACAGCACTAATTTCACCATTCCGCATTCACTTTAATGTTCTCTGGAAGCTTCTACGTAAGGAAGTTAAGTCAAAATGTCCTTTAAACAATAAGACCAAGGCATGAAAAGCACCATGAGATTCAATTTTCCAGGTTAAACAAAAGCAGTTAGAAAAAGAAATTGGCATAAATAGTAGAGAAGTGTGCCAAAGTTTCATAGTGCAGTTTTCTTATAAAAAATTTAAATTCTTTAGCATTTATATAAAGACCATCAAAGCTCCAAGCATGCTTCTCTGTATTATAGTGCTAAGATGCAAGTTTACTAACAAACTTGTTTAAGGTCTTGGGGATGGATAAGTTGTTGAAATGGGACTATTTTAAGGCGAGTTAATCAAAATGAAGATCCTGGAGAATCCTTGTAAATATCAGGAAATGCAACTAAGAACAGATTACAACAAACATCTAACTATATAATACAGTGGACTCGTGTTTATAAAGTCTTTCAATAAAAAAGAAAATGTTGGGCTGCTAAAAGTAACTGAGTTATGACAACTGTGAAAAGACAATTCAGTAGGACAAAAGAGCACAGTTGGCCTTGATCTTGTGTGGGATACATGAGCTCGGCATATTTTAAAAAGCCCAGAAATATTGCTTGAAGCTCAGTCGCTATAAATTCCTGTGTACTTATTTTAGCCTTCCAAACAGACTGAAACAGAGCCAGTAGCATTCCCATTGCACAGCTTGAGAAACTAAAAGTCAGAAGGTTTCGAGATTTTTCCAATGTTGCACAATTAGAAGTGCCAAGTTTAAATTGCAGGGGTTTTTTCTTTCTGTTTAGCCCAAAACAACAAATACCTTATCTTTCTTTGTATTTAGAGCTGAATAGTTCTTTGCACTTGTAATTTTTTCAACTTAATTTTCCTTCTTTTAAAATTCGCATTAATACCATGAAGGGTGTGTTAATGAGGCTCCCCACCACACTAGCAAGAGAGAGACCATACACATTAAGAAAAGGAAAGTCTCAAATCTATCAAGGGTAGAACATAAATGTCTTAACACAATAATCAAGTAAATGAGGCGAAAGCTATATTAATTAGTTTGATGTAAGCACGCCAAATTGTATAAAAAAATCAACACATTGTACCCTACTTATGCATAAATGTATTCATGATCTATGTGTATGACTTAAAAAAAAAAAAAAAGATGAAGAAAAATGTACTAAGAAAAAGATTTGTTCTATAAAAAAAGAAAAGTCTGAATTCAACTAATAAAAACATCTCTGAGTAGTTTTTAGATGATTTATCCACAAAAAGTGGGTATAATTTTATTAGAGAATTCAGACCAGGCCTTCGTAATTCTCTAAGTGCCTAGTTATGAGAAAAAGATTCTCCCCTCCAAATACACAGAAGCCTTTTTTCTGTGTATTAGTCCTTCTTTCATTCAACAAATATTTATTGGACACCTACTACATGTTAGATAATAAACAAAATATGGAAGAAAACACAAATTTCTGTTATCTTCATTTTCACTTGGAGTTGAGAGGGTACACTTAATGATCAGTATACAAAATAAAATGTGCATATTATATGTTAAGCTTCTGGGAATTGTAATAAAGTAAAAGGGACAAGATTTATTTTAAAATGGGAATATGCCATTTCAAATGAGGCCAATCTTTAATGGGACTTAGGCGAGAACCTTAAGGAATGAAGGTAATCAGTCATGTCTCTATGAGTAAAGAAGATTCTCGACAGAGCAAACAACAAATGCCAAGGTGCTGAGGATGGCGTGGGCCTCACGTGTCCTGGAAGAGAAAAGCAGAGGATGGTGGGAAGGAATAAGATGGAAAAGGGTAATAGGAGATAACATGGTGAGTTCAGCATGCGGGGTGGATATAGAAAGCCAGGCCATCTAGGTCCTTGTAGCCCATTTTAATCAATGTGTCCTTCGTTCTGAATGAGATACAAAACCATCTGATGTCTCTGAGATGAAACAACATTCCCCAATTTTAATCCATTTTAACGGTCTTACTTTGTTCAGAATAGATTAAAGGGGCAAGGAAAGAAGCAGGAAGATAGCTAAAGAGCACGCAGTAATCCAATAAGCCTTGCAGGAGATGTGGGTCAGAATAGCTGTGGTGGAGAGGAAGGCCGTCTAGAAGCTTCTCAAATCCCAAAGCTGTCAGGAACAAATAGGAAGGCAAGCAGGTCTCCAGAGAGAGGCAGGAGTCAAACCTGATTCCAAGTTTTTTTGGCCTGAAGAATTAGAAGGATGAAGCTACTAACATTAAATGAGGTGGTTAAAGACACCTTATGCTGCGAATGCTTCTTTGCTGATAGTGATATTTTAAGATAACCTGCCTGTTTGGTCTTGACATTTATTTTTCTTACCGTTGGTTAAGCTCCAAGTTATTTCAAGCCATCTCATGCAGGATGTCATAGGAATAAATATCGCCACTCTTTTCACATTTCTTCAGTATGATCACATATATACTGATAATTTAACTTCTGTTTGGTGTTCAGGTTTGAAAGGTTCTGATAATTTTCGACTTACCAGGGAATCAGCCCCTCTCCACACCTGCTTTTTACCTTTAGTTCAGCCATTGATTTATCAACTTTTAGAGACTTGTGAAATGTTAACTGGCCAATTTTAAGTCTCACAAAATTTCTAAAGGATAAAAAATACATACAGGGATACAGGTAGCTCTTTAATAAGTTAAAAACAATGTATTTGACTTTTTTCCTTTTTGA
Source organism: Loris lydekkerianus (assembly GCA_963574355.1). NCBI lineage: Eukaryota > Metazoa > Chordata > Mammalia > Primates > Lorisidae > Loris > Loris lydekkerianus. Next base: position 27,453 of record CAUYPK010082488.1, read on the forward strand.
CTCATTAAAGGACAATGGTGAGTTGGATAAAGAGAACTTTTTAAAAGGCTCTTGTTATGAACTGGGAACAAATGAGAGAAAGGAAGGATGGAAGATATTGGCGCTGGAGAGCTCTTCTCCTATTTTTGAATAGTTGAGTCCTTTGGTAGTCACATATCTCATTGATCCTCAGCTTTTAAATAATTGATGTGTTTGTTTTGCTTTTTTAAAGAATGAGTATAACAATACATGCAAAAACTCAGAAGACACGTGAAACACATTAAGGGCTAAATTAATATAAGTTTTTAAATCCTAGACCTTCAACAAACTCAAAACCAATACGTAGAAAAAGATTTAGATAAAAAAGAGATAGGTGGTATGTCCTACAGCCATAAATGTAAACCAGTTAGACTTTCCCATCTTTACAGCTGTTTACTTAAATTTCATCGAAGTTATTCTTCACATCTCGATGTCAGAGAATATTTGCTATCAGCTGTTCCCATTATACTGAAAGACCATGGACACTTCATTTTCACACTTAATCTTAATTTTTAAAAATCAGACTGGAGTACAAATTAAAGAAACTAAACATGCCTGTACATCTATCTTTGACCACCAACTGTACTTTAAATTGTTGGAGTTTAGAAGAAAATAGTGTTAGAATAGATAGAGTTAAACATAAATCACAGAGACTGGATAATTAAATGTACTTTTATAATTTGACTGAGTTAGAACAGAAATTACCAATATAAAAATAATAAAACATATGTAATTTTTCTATTTCAATGGCAAATTTAATATTGTGGTTTTCAGGGAACACAGAAATCAAATTTTTTGATTCAATGTTAAGTTATAGGTAGATAATGGAGTTTCTGAAAATACTAAGAAAATTAAATTACACATTGTTGACTTACAATTATTTTCTACAGAGCATAATACTAACAGTAAGTCATTTAGTTCCCCAGAGCAATGCTTTAAAAGTTTTATGAAATACTTTTGTTAAAAATCAACCCCAAAGAACCATGTAAGTACTATAGTAATATCCATTTATTGCTTTTAGCCACAACATTGGTAATTTCCCAAAACTTTACAAATTCCAAACAGACATAATATTCAAGAGAAAAAAACAATTATTATTTTATCCCAAGCTTATTCTCATTTTTTATATTAATAGCAAAAGTAATTTAAAGGACACCAAAATAGCTTTTCTCTTAAAACTATGTTCCCTATGTCTAATAATTCCTTAATAGTCTAGCTTAAATTTATGTTCTAGATTGACCAATTATTCGTTACTAAAATTCAAAAGTATATTTTATATCATTTATTATTGATTTACATATTTGGATAACTCAGTTGATTTTTTTTTTTTTTTTTTTTTGGTCCACTTTGAACTCCACATCTCATTGAAAATAAATTATTTTTAATACAAAATAGGTTATAGGTTACATGAGAGCCTTGCACTGTAATGACAAATACAGAAGGATTCTTAAGAGGAAAATAAGTAAACATGAAAGGCAAATTCTTTAAAATTTTATTTCTATGTAGCTCTGCATTTCCCCTCTTCTAACACTGGAAGGAACTGACATCACACACTGTCTTTACTCCTGTTTTTTCTTAGCCTCCCTAAGCCTATCAGTGCAGCAGTATCTGAGAAAAGCTATATTGGATGGAGTAAAGCAGGAAGGAGAGGAAGCCGAGGCCTTGGTGCATCATTAATTTGGCTACCTACCTCCCTGAGTAGTTGGTTCTCGATAGTGTTGAGAACTGTCAAGAAGGCTTTGGAAAAATATTGCAGAACCATGGTCCCCAAGGATGAAAAAGGAAACATTTATTTGTCATCCTCTTCCCTGGTGGATAAATGGTTGTCTATAGGACATTAATGTTGTAGTACTTCCAAGTAGTGTGCATGTAAAAGACGTTGTTTCCTACCAGTTCCCTTTCCATGGGGACCAGGGCAAGAAGAGGTGCAGGCTGCACAGTGGCTCATGCCTGTAATTCTATCACTCTGGGAGGCTGATGGAGGAGGATTGCTGAGCTCAGGAGCTCCAGACCATCTTGAGCAAGAGTAAGACTGCCCCCTATCTCTACTAAAAATAGAAAACTTAGTTGGGCTTTGTGGCTGGCACTTATAATCACAGCTACTTGGGAGGCTGAGGCAGGAAGATTGCTTGAACCCAAGAGTTTGAGGTGAGGTTGCTGTGAGCTAAGTCGATGCTATGGCACTCTAGCCTGGACAACAGAGCAAGACTCTGTCTCAAAAATAAAGGAAGAGGGACAGAGTCACACTTGGATGGTAATGAGATGAGGCTAAGGGGATATGAGGTACTTTAAAGAGTTACGTCATTCAGTACACCTTGTAGCTCACTTAGATATGTATTATGCTTTCCACAAACCACAATCCATCATACAGCCCCTTCTGCAGATCCAAAATCTATGAGGTTCTCATAAAAGACAGTTACTGTGACAAATTAAAATCCCTGCACCTGCAGCCTACCCCAAATCCTCGATTGATAGTTCATCATTAACTTTGTCCTTCCTCACGCTGTGTTCTAGGGTTTTTGACCACTTCTTTCTCATATCAGATGGTTAAGTGTTTTTGTCTGGTGATGTAATTCAAAAAATCCCCTTAATTGCTTTGCTTTGGGGGGGCCTGGTTGCTGCAAGTATAGCCAATAGGAATTATGTTTTGTGGGACCCAAACATCAGGACAGTTATTTCCTGATTCCTAAATGAATGTATTTTTTAGGAGGCAGTACCACAAACATATAACCTTCTTTTCTCTCAAGGTGAGTCAAATTAACTTTTTAATTATCCTACCTATATCCAGAATTACATACCTATAGTCCAAGAAGATATTAGCCAAGATAGTACTTTAAGAAAAGAAATGGCAGCTATAAGACATGTCTTTAATGCACAGTAATTTGGTATTATGTTTTCTTAGCCATTAAGAGGATTTGTTCAACTAAAAGTAGATGAGCTTCCTCTAAAATTAATATTAACAAAGTATGGAAATTAATTTATTACTCTATATAAATGTATCAGAAAGAGTCTCAAAGCAAATAACAGGGCTTTGACAATTTATGTAAGGGAAATTTATATTTTTCAATACTCTTGCAATGCTAGTCTGATGAAATGATTACTTTTCCCTTTCAGAATACAATTAGATACATTAAAGGCATTGCTGATATCTTCTGATTTCATGGAATATTTATCATAATTATTGGGTGAACTAAACCAGCCTTAAACTAATTAATTTATCTTTGCTATCACATATGATTATCATTTATTCTGATTTAGTAAAGACACCAGGTGGCTTTATTTCATTTATTAGAAATGAATGTTATCCACTCTTCAGTGAGGTACCTGGGACACTGAGCTTTGGAAAAAGGTTGATGAATCGGATATTTACCACAACATAATTGTTCTCCAGTATACCTTTTTACAAGTATTATACTTTATTTTCTATGCTAAATAACATTAAAACACATTTTTAAATAGAAGCATTCTTGTATAATCAAAATAGTAGGATTTAAATGCCTACTATGTGCCATAAACTGAACTAGATTCTTGGGGAAAAACAATGAGTACAATTTGATCCTTTGTCCTCATAGTCTAGCAGAAAATTTCAGTTCACTTTGTAGAACTTAATGATGTGTTTGCATTACAATTTTGTGACATTACAGACATGCCAATCTTTCTCAACACATGTTGAATTTGAAACTAGTATACAAGATTCACTAATTTTTAGTAATTATATTTTCTCCTAGATATATACAACGAAAACATCATTTTATCCTTGCTGTAGCCATATCCAAATAAATAGTTTTGTCTGTGTCTACTTGTACCTTTGACACAACTGTGTTGATCTTATCTTACCTCTTAGAGGGTAGTGAAGGTCTTCATGCTTTATTACTAGGACATCGGTGTCCTTTTTGGGAAAACGTGCTCTGTGTTTCTCCCTAATGTACATCATGGCCATCCCACTTTTCCTGAAATACTCCTAGTTTTTCCAATTGTAATTATTGAGAGAAGTTCCTTTCACTCTCAAAAAATGACCTAATTAAGAGTAAGTCACAAGTTCATCTCACCTGGAACGTATCTTTATCGAGCCGCTCAAAAGAAACAGCCAGGACGCGGATTGAAAGTACAAACTTGCAAGGGGTGAGGGTCACCAGAGGTGCAGGAGGGTCTTGAACAACCCTTGCAGTGGCTATTTATTTGGGGGATAACAGGTGTGAAGAGTGCTGAGTAATGACGTACAGGAGCTACGTGCTTAAAGACCACAGAAAGGAAACTACAGGCTTTCTCCACAACTCCCACAATGAAGTACCATAAGCTGTTTAAGGTTTAACACCTGCTTACAGATCCAGTAACAGATCTGATCTTATTCTGGAACACTGAGTCCCTTGGGGCTTGCCTCCAAGTTATAAGATTTCTGTAGGCTTGCCCGAGAATATTCTGCTCTCAGAGTTTACTTTGATATGTTGAGAACCAGTGACTGTCCTTGGAAGCATGATTCCTCCACAGGTCACCTTATTCTTTTCTAAATTTTTCGATGATGAAGGGAAAAAATCTTATGCACTATTCAAAGCCTTCTATAATTTTACCATATTCTACTTTTTTAAGACTTTATTTAATATATAGTCTCAATTTTAAACCCACCTAAGTCATTTTCCATCTTTAATGATTTTGACAGTCAACTCAAATTTCGTGATTATAAACTGTCCTTCCTAAACACTTCCATATTCCCTTTGAACCACAGAACACATTCTTTTGTCATTCATACACTGCTCGGTAAAAATCATGACATTCTCTTCTAGTAACCTCACACATTGTTACAGGAGACAATATTGGGTGGTACTTAACAGCATGGACTCTGATGTCCATGAATTTAACATTTGAATACCAGGTATTCAGTATATTCTACCTCTTTATTACCCTTCATTATATAACATTTCCAGAGCATTAAAAGTTACTTATTTAATAGGTAAAGGTTAGCAAACAGAAAGTAACCTTAGAAACCAAATAACATCAGATAATACTTCCAAATACCTACTCCCATAACCAATTTTCTCCCACCAACAAATCCTTGCATATTTGAAGATAAATATAACTTCTCCAGAAGTTCAAAGTCATATTGTAAGCTACGTTTTAGATGACTGGAAATACCATATTCAAAAAGAGTGAGGGTGGATTAGTTAGAGCAGTATTTTCTCCAGGCACCCAATTTTTCATTTGTTAGTTTAGTTTCTGCAGAATTTCTTATCTGACTTAAGGGCCATCACTCATTTTTCCAGGGAGGTTTTTTTCATCCCAGAAGTGAGTATCTTATCCATAAAAGCTGGGACTTCACTTTTTCTTATTCTGTGAACCTAAACCATTGAACCCAGTCACAACAGAGTGTCCTGTGGTCTTTACCTTCAGGCAATTTGCCATGTAGCATATCAGAGAAGCATGCTCACAGATTAATTCAGTGTGATGTCCCTGAGCTGGGGTGAGTGGCACTTGGTGCACATCTCGCATCAGCCAGAGACAAAGCAACTGCTTGTTTATCCCAACTTGTTTTTTGTTCTGTGCCCATACCTGGCTCATGGTTCAAAACCAGAAAAAGAAATTCAGTGTGATAGGAACAATAATAAAGCAATGTACTTGAAGTGAAATGAAGGGCAGGTATTAAGGCTGAGGCATATTTCCACATCTCTAACCTAGGATAGTAGGTCGAAAATAGTGTATGCATAAATATTCGTTTATTTATGCATATATGTCGAAAATAATGTATGCATAAATGTATAAGTTTATTCCAATGAATAATTAATTAAAAAAATTTTTTACTTTAAGTCAGACATTTCTATTGCACCATCTCAATCATTTTAAAAATGATGATAAATGGGGTCACAGGGTGTAACATGTAAGGTACACTTAATACTTCAAGTTCATTATCAGACTCTTATTTCAGTGCTTTAATTTCTTTTAAGTAGGCTGGATAAGCTAGTAGATAGTCTAAACAGCACCAATTTAATGCCTATAGATAAAAATAAACTTTGTAATAAAATCTCAAAATAGATATCAATATTTAATGGGTGAATTATTCAAGATTTCTACACTGTACGTGTATAACTGTATATCCTGAGCCAGTCACACAAACTCATCTATCTCTGCAGAAGAGTTACATATTAGCCCTTTATTTCCCCCAAGGCACCACTATATATGGTAATTATAACATAAGCATCTTAATATTTCTGTCATCTGGATAATATATTTGGGATTTCTTAATCATTTCTGCACAAAAATTCCTTGGTAATAGTTTAAAAGAAATTGTTTCTGTGCAAGAAATTAAATGAGAAACTAAAAATGTAAGAACATAAATTAGTCTGAATGTGGCAAGTCTCTTTATTCATGCTACTATCAAGAATTTCATTTCCACGGTCTCTCTGGAACCCCTCATGCTGGATATCAGGGTGCCACCTCTCACCAAACCTCTTTCACAGTCTTCTCCACGTCTGTTTCTTGCTGTGTCGCTCACAATAAACGCTGTGGTTTCAGAAAAAAAAAAAAAAAAAAAAGAATTCTCCTTTTCTCATTTTAGGTGTTTACTTTTTTAAAAATTTCAGTATATTACAGGGGACATACATTTTGTTTACATAGTTTACTTTTGTATATTTTAAGCCAAAGTTATATTTGTGCCTCTCACCCAGAAAATGTGCAATGGACCCCTTGGTTGGGAGTTTACCCATCCCCTTCTCCCTCATACCTTCTTGAATGCCACTGAATTTTGCATCCATATAAGCACAAAAGTGTGAATTAACTAGCTCTATTAATAGTTTAGTATCGAGCAAACGTGTCATTGTTTTTCTACCCTTGCAATACTTCACATAGAAGAATGGTCTCCAATTCCATCCAGGTTGTTCCAAAATATACAAAAGATCACCTTTTTATGACTGAATAGTATTCCAAGTATACAAATACCACATTTTATTGTTCATGAGTTTATGGGCACTGGGTTGTTTCCACATCTTTGTGATTATGAATTGTGCCACTATAAACATTCAAGTGCAAATTTCTTTGTATAAAATATCCTTTATTCCTTTTGGTAAATATCTAATCTTGGGATTACAGGATCAAATGGTCCATCCGCTTTAAGTTCTTTGAGGAATCTCCTTATTTCCATAGAGGTTGTACCAGTTTTACTAGTTTGTGGTCCCACCAACAGAGCATTCCTTTCTCTCCGCATCCACACCAGCATCTACTGTACTGGGACTTTATGATGTGAGTCATTCTCATTGGGGTTAGGTGATACCTCAGTGTAATTTTGATTTGCATTTCTCTGATGATTGTGCATTTTTTCATGTGTTTGTTGGCCATTCGTCTGTCTTTGTTAGAAAAGTTTGTGTTCATATCTTTTCCCCAATTTTCAATAGGTTTGGTTGACATTTTCTTGTTGATTTTCTGGAGTTCTTTGTAGATTCTGGTTATTGCCCTTGGTTGGATGTATAGCATGCAAATATCTTCTCCCATTCTGTAGGGTATCAAATTTACCGATTGCATCCTTGGCTGTGCAAAAGCTTTTTACATTGATCAGGTTCCATTGATTTATTTTTGTTGTTGTTGTAATTGGCACTGGAACCTTCTTCACAAACTGTTCCTAGGCTGATATTAATAAGAGTTTTTTCTATATTTTTTAATTCTTATAGTTTCTTGTCTAAGGTTTAAGTCTTTTATCCATCGTAAACAGATTGTTGTGAGTGGTGATGGGGCAGGTCCTATTGCAGTCTTATACATGTGGCTATCCAATTTCCCCAGCACTATTTATTGAATAAAGGTTATTTTCCCCAGTGTGTTTTTGTTTGCTTTGTCAAAGATCAGATGGCACTATGAGGATGGTTTCACATCTTGTTTGCCTATTCTAACCCTTAGGTCTATGTCTCTATTTTCATGCCAATTCTATGCTGTTGTGATTACTATAGCCTTGTAGCATAGCCTGAAGTCTGCTAAAGTGGTGTCTCCACCAGATTTGTTCTCAGTACATAAGAATGCATTCGCATTTGAGGTCTTCTCTGATTCCACACAAATCATAGAACTATTTTTCAAGATCTATTAAGTACGGCATTGGCATTTTAATGAGAATTGCATTGGATCTGTAAATTACTTTGGGTGGTATAGATATTTTAACAATGCTGATTTTTCCGATCCATGAGCATGATGTTTTTCCCTCTGTTCATATCCTCTGAGATTTCTTTTCTTAGTGTTTTATTGTTGTCCCCATAATTCTTCATCTCCTTTGTGAAAAATATTCCTAAGCATTTTACTTTCTTTGAATCTATTGTGAAGATACTATGTCTTTGTTTTTTTTTTTTATGTCATTCTGTGCACGTATTTATACAATCTAAAATCTATACATTTAGAAGTCATGATTCAAAATACCAAAAGAGAAAAAAAATAACTGAAAGTTTAAAAGTATCCCAAAAGGAAAGATTTTAAATATTACCTTTTATCACTTCTGATAACCAGTTTTTTAAAACTGACTTATTTCCTTGAAGTCCTTCTACTCAGGTCCCTAAGAAATAATATTTGCAGATAAAGCTAGGTAGGAAAAAATATAAAGTAGATAGAAATGTCTTAAAGCAAATTTGGGAATAATAGTCCTGTGGGCATACACTAGTCCTGTCATGTACATTTAGGATACAGTTTGGTAGTCACTCCCAGACATGGCAGGTGTTTGTTAAAGGTATTTGGAAAGCCTATTACAAATAAGATAAGAATGGAAAGAGAGCAGTCATGTCCGACTGAACAATGAACTTCCCCAAAAAGCTCTTCAGCTTCCTATGTAGGTGTTTAGACGTCAATCACATATGGGGTTAGTTAAATTCAATTCTGATAAGTATAGGTCATTAAATAGCAACCTGTAAGAAAAGCACATTTCTGGGCAAGCATGATTCTCAGCACTCATGGGAGATAAGAGGCAGCTATGAGGTTGGCTGGGAAAAACAACAGGGAAAGAACAGATATAATAAGGATCATAAAAATAGTTCTTGCAGCATGAAGGAATCCGGCTGCAGAATTACCCATGCCAGTGAGCAGTGGGACTGATAGGTATAAAAGAGCCAAAGAAACATAATGAAGAAAATTGTGAACACGGTACTAACAGTGAGACATGGTTCAATGAGGTGTTGTTCTGCTTCCTGCTCCAGTTTATGATCCAAAGAGCTGTTGTTAAATGCCTAGCAGCAGTATCCATCCAGACAGAAAGGACCAGGGGAAGTTTGAGGGGCATAGAGAAGTTTCACCTGCCTCAGCTAATTAATTGATTGATTTGTAGATGCATATTTATTGAACAAGGCTCTCATCTCTCCCTTTTGATATTGAAATGGTCAGTATAAACAAAAAGCAATGTTGGCTCTGTAATGACATTTTAATTACTTAACAAAAATGTTTTTAAAAATACATCCATGGTTTTGCATATTTAATAGCTCTATTTCATTGCTCAGTGCATGAGGATTCTAGGTATTCACTAACATTTGAGAAATCCTCCCCTCATCCTCCTGGGCACAAGCAAGATTATGTTTCTTGCTTTCTTTCAATTAAATGTCTGTATTTCTGAGCCCTGGGCAATGAAATATGAGTAAAAATGGTGCCTGTCCTTTTCCGTTCTTGCCGTGTGGAGGTGGTCCTGCTTCCTCCATGTTCTTTCTTCTCTTCTTCCAGCTGGACACATTCTACAAATAAGACTGTAAAATTTACCCCGTCAAATAGGATAGCCACCTGTGGCTTCTTATATTTAAATTAATTAAACTTCAATTCTATTTTAATTCAGTGCCTCAGTCACACCTGCCACATTTCCTGTGCTCAATAACTGCTTCGTAGTGGTTATTACCTTCAGAAAACAAATAAGTGAAAGTAGACTTCATATTGGATCTAGCAATCCATGACTAGGTGTCTGCCCAAAGGAAAACAAGTCATTTTATCAAAAATGCACTTGCACCCGAATGTTTATCACAGCACGATTCACAATTGCAAAGATATGGAATTAATCTAAGTGCCCATCATTGGATAAGTGGATCACACACACACCATGAACTGCTAGTCAGCCATTAAGAAAATAAGATAATGTCTTTTGCAGCATCTTGGGTGGAACTGGAGACCGTTATCCAGAATGAAGCATCTCAGAAAGGGAAAAGCAAATGCCACGTGTTTTCCCTTATAAGTGGGAGATAAGCCATGGTGTATATGGTCATAAAGTGGCATAATGGACATTGGAAACTACGAAAGGGGAGGATGGGAAGGTGATGAGGGATTGTAAAAACCACTTCCTACTTGGTACGTTGTACAATATTCTGTGGAGGTATCCACTAAAAACCCTGATATCAGCATTAAAAATTCATCGACGTAACAAAAAACACGTATACCCCTAAATCCATTAAAATTAAAAAATATATATGTTCAACTAAAAATGTCATCATTGCAGAAAGATCTACTAGCAGTATTGCCCAATGTGTGAAGCAAAAATACAAAAACTGAGTCCCTTAATCGCCATAAGGCTCATACACAAACCATTGCCATTTATTTGGGACTATTAAGTGAGTAAGAAATAAAACACTGATTTTGAGGCATTCTACAATTTGGGGTCTATATTGCTGCAGCTGGTGAATACCCTCACTAGAACAATTAATAGGATATGTTCAAAAAAGTTGAAGTTCTAATTAAGCTAAAGGGTATGTGTATAATCAAGTCTGGGTTGGCATCCAGTGAGCAGGATAATAGCTGATTTCCATGACAGACAATGTATGATATTCAGGTAAATTAAGTTCCCTCTAACCAAGTGTAATTTCAGCATCCATGTGGGATATATATCAGGTAAGTTAAGGCAGTTCAGAGTTTGAGTGTAATTAGAAAATTAGTTTCTTTAGTGAAGGATCCAATTTCATTAGACAGTGTAAGAGGCTTAAGTCTACTCTAAGACAGACAGACATCTGGGACTACATAATTTCTTCACGACAGTAAGCAATAGCAGATAGGGAAGAGAACATCTAAACATTCACAGAGAACAAGAAAATTAATTTGATGAAAGAGCTTAGACAAGAATTTTGATGATTTATCAGAAAATCTCCACTACCTTTGCTAAGTGGGTATGTTTTACCTTGGCATTCTTTGTCCTGTGTATTGAAATTACAGTTTGGTCTTTGGTCAACAGCAGGTTTGGTCATGAAGCAATGTCACACAGATCCAAAGTACCCTTCATCTTATTTTTATTTCAACAAAAAATATACTGTCTAGAAAAAGCTGTAAAGAGAGTGTGAGAATCTGCACCTTTTTTACCATATTGAAAGAAAAAATTCAATTGAAGTATAAATCGTCAGAGGATGAAAAATAAAAGATTCTATTCAGACAGAGTGAATTTTTTTCAGAGTTTACTGCAAGAAAAGTAATAAAAAAAAAAAGTGAGGAGGCTTTCGTGTGATCTTATAAAATAGAGAAAAAATCACTCTTGAACCTCTAAGCAGTGATATGCAGGAGAGTAATTTACTCAATGAGCCTTTACTTCAGGCCAGAAGGTGCACTTGTAATAGCTGCTTCATCTTAACCTCAGGATTTTGCAGCTCATGAACTTCTGTATGGACATTAATGAACATCCCGGGCAAAGTAAAATACTGATCAACAGAGACATTGTGGTTTCTTTAGAAAATTAATCAAGAGAGCCCTCTGGATGAGAATTTATGGCGAGTGCCTTGAGAATTAACTATTATAATGGTGAGTCTTGATTGATTGGGGGAAAACATTTTGTAAGTGATGATGTAAGAAATTATCATACTATATCAATTCATCTCTGAATTTCATTATTTCTTTTTTTTTTTAACCTGTTGTTATTTAAGCAAAGAATGCTGAATAAGATAGTATATTGGTGATTAGAAATTGGAAACCTTGGGAAAGAATCCAGTTCATTAGCAAAATGTCTGTTTCTTAACAAACACAGTACTGCAGAGAAGTTTAATTTACAGTATAAATTTATTATTAAAAAGAAGAATTTTCTGAGGATAATGCATACTGTAATAATCCATTCACAGGTAGGCATTGTCTAGAATCTGTAGCATACTAACTCTTCTGCCCCTGACCCTAACTCTTCATATGTCTGAATAAGGGCAGGATACAAGACATGGAATTAGCACTTTATTTCTTAATAATCTCAGTACACAGTAATTATATTTGTTTGGCAGAGTCAGTGGGTAGCAAAAATGAGCAGCTTTAGCCCTTCATGGGCCATATATATTTCTAGCCCATGTGCTGCCTGGCAATGTCAGTATATTTTATACCATGAATGCTAAAGAAACAGAATTTTTCACTAGGGTATAGCAACCCTAAATGATCCATGTTAAACAACTATGTGCTTAAATAGAATTATTACCCCCAGCCAGAAGAGTGCAACAACACTGAATGATTGATGGCAGCCAGCCATGCTTGCTGCAGGCAGAATTGGACAAAAAGCTCACATCCTGCCATATTGCCTGCCTGAGTCCTACCGGAGAATAAACATGTGGGACAAATGGTTACTATTGGAGGCTAAGGAGAAAGGCATGCAAAGGTCTGAAAATTTGTATAGGAACGAAAGTAGAGCATAAGTCAGTGTTTTGGACAGTCTATATTGTAAAATTCCATTTGGATTTTAGGAATAACATGGTAGTTTTTGGTAGGATAAAATATTATTATCATGATCTTGACATGAAAGGAGACCAGAAATGGCACTATGCTATTATTTTTCTTTGATGTTTTGTGACAATAACGTCCATATAAATATCTTGAGAAAATTCAGCCTTCTCTCTATACCATTCCCACGGAATCATAGACCTCCATAGTTGGACACCTCAGAATCTGTGTGCAAACATCATTTAATCAAAGCAGGGAGCAGATTTCTCCAGGAAGACACAGACTTTCTCAACCAACATGGCATTATGTGCTTTCATAAACCCCCATTTAAGCCCTTGAGATCTGGAAAACAAGCATTCTTAAATGAGCTTTGTTTAAAAGATTGGGAAAAGATTGCCCTGTAAGGCAATTGATTATGTACATTTCTACAACCTCTGGATAAACTAGCCTAATCCCTTGAAGATTATCAGAACAAGAAGCTTCCGTGAAATTGTTAGCATTGCTTACTTTAAAGCCCAGCTCTGTGCAGAGCTGGTCCTCAAACCCTGTTTGTTGTTCTTAATGACATTCTCCAGCATGACCTCGCCCTGCGATGAGCACAGCTGCAGTAGTTAAATGCAAATTTGTTCCTAGCTTGCTGGAATCTGGCTGCACTTTGCAGCTTAAATTGGCTGATTATTAGCTGCTTTTCCCCCGACCCTTCACTGTCCTGAGTCATCCAAATGCAGATAAAAGGTTAACAGTAGTTTGCACACATGCACATACACATTCATAAAAAAATATGCAATGCAGCTCCTATTATTATTTGATGTGTATTATGGACATGAGACAAAAGTTCTTGTACCTATTTTAAAGTGCATTTGAATATGGAAAGATTAGGGGTTAAGTCTAAATTTCTGAAGAATAATCTATTGAAATATTGATGCAACTGTCACTTCTACATGTCTCTCACTTGAAGGGACTGGATCCTACTGTATTTGTTTTTGTAAGTGATGATGAATACTACGATGCCTCCTAGTAACCTTGTACAATGAGATTTTTTTTTTTCTTTTTGAGACGGAGTCTCGCTTTGTTGCCCTGGGTAGAGTGCCGTGGAGTCACAGCTCACCACAACCTCAAACTCTTGGGCTTAAGTGATTCTCTTGCCTCAGCCTCCCAAGTAGCTGAGACTATAGGCACCTGCCACAATGCCTGGCTAATTTTAGAGATGAGGTCTCACTCTTGCTCAGGCTGGTCTTGAACCCGTGAGCTCAGGCAATCTACCACCTCAGCCTCCCAGGATGCTAGGATTATAGGCATGAGCCACTGTGCCCAGCTAGAATAAGATTTTATGGTAGAAGCTCTGTACGTTGACTACCCATGGGATTGTAACAAACTGGTCAATATATGGAGGTGGTCAACATAAGGAACTAGGGCTGCTGGACTAAGTACCTATGGTGCATGTCTGCCTATGAAACTAGTTCAACTTAAGAAGGTGGTCACTGCAGGGAGACGGTCATCTATGAAGGTTCTTCTGTATGTAGGGGATATAAAGAAAGATGCCACAATCTTGAATCCAGAATTTCATCTACCTGGTTTTAAGAATGAAGACAGTAAAAGTCTTATAGGAGGTTTCTACTTTGAACTGTTTCTTTAAAAAGATGTCCCGTTAGAATGATTTTTGACTAATAGTGTCTGGTAACAAAATTATATTTGTACTTGAGATTATTAGCTATTTTGGGGAAAATAAATTGAAAACAATATGCTTCATTAGTTGTAATTTTTTTTTTATTTCCCCAGATGGTTAAAGTGCATAATTAAGTTTTCAAAATGTACTTCTCAGAGCAAAACCACTGTGCAAACGCCCAGTAAAACCCAGTAAATTTGGTTTCAAATAAATCAGATTTAATTTAATTTTAGCTCCACTGAAGACTTTGATTCTCTTTGTAGGAGGTTTTGGATTCTCCTTCGAAGGACATCTGTACTCACAAGGCGAGCCCACTGTGTAAGTCTTCAATCTCCCACTCCTAATTTGTGCCTGTATTTGCAAGGGACATGTGTGATTCACTCTGTAATCTTTCTGCTTTACATACATTGCACATTTTCGGAATCCACACTCAAGAAACCCATCACTCAGAGAATTTCAACATCTTGTGCACACAACCTGAGTTAGAAATAAAAATACATTTTTCTGATCTCTGAAGTGAACATAAAGCTGCTTGGACAAATCTAGTCTGGCATCCACGAAGTGTTGTAAATCTACATCTGGAATGCACAGATCTTCACCAGGTAAAGGGAAAGTCTTTTACCCCATTTCCTTTCATTGTTCTAATGACAGTCTATCTTTTATGATTAGTATCCAAAAAAGGGCCTACCTGTATCAAGCAATGTGCAGAACACAGTGAGAAATCATAAGCAGCGCCAGTAACTCAGCCTGCATGTCGCAAAGCCTCCTCACCTCCTAAGAAGTTTCACGAGTTCCAAGGCCTGGCTATCTCTCTAAATATCCATGCTTCCTCTCCCATATTCACTACCCAGCCCAGAATCGATGAGATCATGTTGGTTCAATAAAAGGAGTTGCAAATCTTCACTTTTTTTTTTTTTATTATAGATAAAAATATGCACCATCTTCACTTTTTTGTTGCCAAAACGCATACACATCTTACTAAATGTCTAAGAAGGGTTTTCATTTTGTAAATTAGTGGAATTAAGCCATTTAATAAAAAGAAAAACACTATTAGGGCTTGTGGTCCAAACATTTTCCCCATTTCTCCCTGTTCTGATTACGTGCTGAAATCCCATAGTGAGTTTTGTAAAACTATAGATTCCATGTCTCACATACAAAGATATTAATTAGCAAATGAAAAAAATAGGTGGATTGACTATATTACATATACTTTTAGTGTATGAAAATGTCTATTTAACATATCCTTTGAGAAAGGATTTTAAATATTTCATATCTCAAATGATTCTATTTCCTGTCAATAGCAGCAACCCATGTGAAATCTAAGGCCACTACCAACCACACAATGTCCACTTACAAAATAAGAAATTGGATTTAAATATACAACACTGACATTAACCAAGGCTAGCTTGCTTTTTTTTTTGCTATGTGTCCAAAATATTGTATTTTACTTTGTTACTTCCAAAACTTGCATTTAAATAAATGTATTTTACACAAATTTTTTTTTTTTTTTTTTTTTTACAGAGTCTTGCTTTGTCACCCCTGGTAGAGGGCCACAGCTCACAGCAGCCTCCAGCTATTGGCTTAAGTGATTCTCTTGCCTCAGCCTCCCAAGTAGCTGGGACTACAGGCGCCCACCACAACGCCTGGCTATTTTTTTGTTGCAGTTTGGCCAGGGCTGGGTTCAAACCTGCCACCCTCGGTATATGGGGCTGGTGCCCTATTCACTGAGCCTCAAGTGCCACCCCACAATATTTTTAAGTTAGTAAATTAATGTTTGTATCATTAATTAAAAAATAATGCTTGGACCTGTTTAGAGTAGAATGGCTCTCTTCTACATGATATGAAACACTGCACATGTTTCTAAGTAATGTGTGACACAAATACAGGGTAGACCTCTACTCAAAGATAGACACAGTAGTTGTCTTAGATATTCATATATCAAAACTTTTGCTGGTAGAATTATGATTTTATATATCATTATTGTGTCTTGTGGTAAGTATACTTATTTCAGTATTATGATTATATTGAATTTTTCTGGCCTTAAGACTTGAATTCATTTGCAATAGAAAAAACAGCCAAGCATGGACCATGGAGGCTGAGACAAGAGGATCATTTGAGTCCAGGAGTTTGAGGTTGTAGTGATCTATGATGACACCAATGTACTCTAACCAGGTGACAGAGTCAGACTCTGTCTCAAAAAAAATAAAAATAAAAATGGGAATCATAAATTAGGGATCCAAAGTTTTCTTACTGCTTATAGATGGACAATTATAGCATATGGCCCTTTTTTTTAGCATATAGAAACATCTTGGCTATCATATATCAGTTTTACATACTATACATCCCCCAGTTAGTTTGATTTCTCTGCTCTGGTCCATTTGCTAATTTATATCTTCTAACATAAACAAACCTCTGTGTGAATTTTTAGATCTTGATATTTACTATTAGTAGCTGGTAGGAAAATTCATCACCCTTCATCTTTTTCAAGCTGTTCTTAGCTCTTTCTTTCTATATGTAGTTTACAATGCCTCTGGAAAATACTGTTGGTATTTTTACTGCAAAAATTATATATAAAAATCTACTTGAGGAAAACTAAGATTATTAAAATATTGACCCCCTCTTGTCTTTATACATTCTATCTTCAGTGTTCCCATGAGCTGTTAAAATTTTCTCTATATACGTTTGACACATTTTTCTTAGAAGTATTAATTGGAAAAAAAACAATAGTAGCAAGAAAGATATGTCATTTTTTTTTCTTCTTGAATGTTTCTTTCTTTCTGGTATTTATATCCTTTATGCTTTTGTTTGTTTTACTGTAGTGATTAGGGCCCTCAGTATTTGATTAAAAGGGATAATTGTTGACATGGTTGTGTGGTGCCTGATTATAAAAGTTGAAAGGATCAGCATACACAATAATCTTGAATATTGTTTCTATTCTTATGTTTTTCCAATTAAGGATATTCCTATATATGACTTCAAATTTATAAAAATGACTAGGCAAAGATATTTTTAACCTTTTTTCTGCAGCTGTTAAAACTATGCTCTGCATATTCTCTTTTACTATAATAGTGTCCTAATTGGTTTTCTATGAGTACCATCCTGTATCTCCGGGGTAAATCTAATTTGGATGCTATATACTGTTATCTATTTTAAATTGCACATGAACTCCATGGATACCCTGTGTCTTCAATATGCAGGTATGATACTGAATTAGGCTTTATCATTTAAGATTTGTCTTATATTATTCTTTTCTAGATATTTTAATTTCTACGTTTGAAGAGCCTCATATAATTATTTGGGAGAATGTGTTATTTTTATATCCTTTGGTAAAAAAAAAATGTTTGAAATTATAAACACGAATTCCTTGAAAAGATATTTTAAAACACTTCTGTCTGGTGGGCTTTCTCTCCTTCCCCGAATTGATTATCAAATTGTATTGTTATAGCAATTTTATACTTTAGTCTAAATTTGAAGCATTTTATCTCATTACTAATGGTTTTGATTAATTTTTCTCTTTAAGTTTTTGTTTCCTTTGCTGTGCAGAATCTTTTTAGTTTAATATGGTCCTATCTGTCTATTTTTCACTTTGATATTTATACTTTTGAGGTTTTAGTCTATGTTGTAAAGCATTTCCCCTGTGATTTAATAGATTTATAATTTCAAGTCTTACATTTAAATCTCTAATTCATATTGAGTTGATTTTTGTATATGGTAAGAGATAGGGGTCCAATTTCATTGTTCTGCATATGGAATCACAATTTTCCATGTAACATTTATTAAAGAGGGCGTCTTTTCCCTGGAGTATGTTTATGGCATCTTTGTCAATAATCAATTGGCTGTATGTACACGAATTTATATCTGGGTTCTCCATTTTGTTCCTTTGGTCTTTGTGCCTGTTTTTATAGTAATCCCATGCTGTTTTGTAATGTATTTTGAAGGCAGGTAGTGTAATGCTTCTAGCTTTTTTGTGTTTAGTCAGAAGAGTAAAGAGATAACTTGATAAATGAGAAAAAATATTTTCTAGTTATTCATTAATAAGTGACTAATATGAAGACCATATAAGAAACTCAAATGACTCAAGAGTAAAGCAAGATGTACAAATGACCAAAAGATACGTGAAAAAAAATACTTGAGATTAGTAATCATCAGAGACATGCAAGTCAAAACCACAATGAGATATTATCTTACCTTTGTTAGAATGGCTCTTACTAAAAAGACAAAAAAAAAAAAAAAAAAATAGATGCAATGAAATTTTATCTTGCCCTAGTTAAAATAGCTATTACTAAAAAGATAAAAAATAATAGATGCTAGTGAAAATGTAAAGAAATGACAAATATGTTCTCAGACCATGATACAATTGAAAAATATCAATAGCAACAGCATAGCTGTAAAAATCCAAAATATCCAAGTGGTAATTAAATATCACAATACTAAAAATTACATGGGTCAAATATAATTGTCTCAAGATAAATTAAAACAATTTTTGCACTTAAGGAAAATTAAATAAAATTCATCAAAAATTCAGGAATGCAGCAAAGGTAATACTTAGGGAGAAAATGATAGCACTTTATATTTATATTGGAATAGAAGAAAGGTCTATAATCAGTAATTATAGCTTCTGTCGTGGGAAACTATATATAGAAGAGAAACATAAACCTAAGCAAGCAGAAGGTGAGAAATATATGTAATAAAAACTAGAGCAGGAACCAATTAAATCTAAGTCAAGAAAACAATTTTTTTTTAATGTAGTTTTTAAAAGAATTAAAGAAAAGCTTACAAGCCTGTGTCCACGTTAAATATAAATAAAAAGCTCACACCAACCTCAAACACTTGGGTTCAAGTGGCCCTTTTGCCTCAGCCTCCCAAGTAGCTGGGACTATAGGCACCCACCACAATGTCCAGCTATTTTTTAGAGATGGGGTCTTGCTCTTGCTCAGGCTGGTCTTGAACCTATGAGCTCAGGCAATCTACCCATCTCAGCTTCCCAGAATGCTAGGATTACAGGTATGAGCCACCTCTTAAGCCCGGCCCCTATGAACAACTTTATGTACACAAACTTTATTACTCAGAATCAATTCCTTGAAAAATACAACCCACCAAAACTCACAGGAAAAATAGAGAAATTGACCAAACCAATACCTGTTAAAGAAATGGAATTAATAATAACTTACCAATAAAGAAAACACCAAGCCTATATGTAACAGTAACAGTAAATCTAACAAACATTTAAGAAATAAGCTATGCCAATTCTCTACATTCCTGGCATAAAATAGAAGCAGACTGAATACATCTCAACTCATTCTACAAGTCCTCACACTTAAAAAATAAAGAACGCAATTAATAAATGGACAAATTATTCTAACTGATGCCTCACCAAAGAAGACATGAAAATCTAAAATGACCATAAGAAAAGATGTTCAAATGTATACATCAGTAGAAAATTATAAATTAAAACAATGCCATACCAAAAAATGACATCAAAATGGTGAAAATAAAAAATAATGACAATATAAAATTCTAGTAAGAATATTGAGTAGTAGATTCCTTGCTGATGGGAACACAGATAAAGACAGTTTGGCATTTTCTTACAAACCTAGTCATAGTCATGTCAAAAAATCCAGCTATGCCCCTCCTAAATATTTGCCCAAATGATTTTTCCAAGTATGTCCAAAATTCCCTATACACAAATGTTTATAACAGCTTTATTCATTATCATGAAAAACTGGAAGCAACTAAGATGCCCTTCAACAAGTAAATGAATAATCAAACTTTGGCACTTCTATACAATGAGTTATTATTCTGCATCAAAAATTAATCTCTGAAGCCATAAAAAACTTGAAAGAATTTTACATGTGTCTAAGTGAAAGATGGCAGTTTGAAAAGGTTACATACTGTATTATTTCATTTAAATGGCATTTAAATGGAAAATGCAAAATTGTAAAGACAGCAGAAAGAAGATGGCTGCCACGGTTTCATGGGGATGGGGAGAGATGAAATAGATTAAGTACAGAGGATTTAGGTGGTGATAAAATTGTTCTTTATGATTCTACAATGATGTATATGTTACATTATGGATTTATCAAAGCCTATACAATACAAAAAGTGGAACTTCATGTAAAGTACGATCTTCAGTGTGTAATAATATATCAAAACTGGTCATTAGGTCAGTGCCTGTGGCTCAGTGGGTAGGGTGCTGGCCCCTTATACCTAGGGTGGCATGTTCAAACCTGGCCCAGGCCAAACAGCAACAAAAAATAGCCGGGTGTTGTGGCGGGCACATGTAATCCCAGCTACTCAGGAAGCTGAGGCAAGAGAATCGCCCAAGTTCAGGAGTTGGAGGTTGTCCCTAGGGCGATAGAGTGAGAGACTGTCTCTACAAAAAAAAAAAAAAAAAAAAAAAAAAAAAAGTCATTATTTAAAAAAAATTTACCCCAAAAAAA
>CAUYPK010082489.1:0-29447 GCA_963574355.1 Loris lydekkerianus
TCTGGTGATAATGAGGTGGTTCCACACCTACATGCCAACTTGCAGCCTGTGGGCCCTGTGACATCACATCATCAGTCCAAAATCCTGCTCCGGGGTGTCTCCAGGCTTTCATGAAGCACACACCTGTCCTTGCTGGACATGCCAGCCAGCCCTAGTAATTTTATCTTACTTATTTGTTAGCCCATGATGGTAACAGCTGCGTTACTCAAAGGCATTCACATCAGCACCGTCTCAGGCACCAGAGCCCTGAGGCCACACCTGCTTCTAGGTGAGCCTGCCACGTGACTGTTCAGATCAGCGTCAGTGTCCTTAATCTGCCTGCTGGTATCCTACACAAAAGTGCCACCATGTCCCCCCAGGGCCCCTTCTCCAGCCCCACCACACTCCAATCCACCCCATCTAGACACCCCACAGTGCCGTTGCGCCCTTGGACAGCACTGACCAACAGAAACTTCTGGGATGATGTGTCTGTGCTGCCTGACATGGAGCTTTGAGCATTGGAAATGTGTTTAGTGGGATGGGGAGCTGCACTTTGAATTGCATTTAGTTTTGATTCATTTACATTTCTTTTCTTTCTTTCTTTTTTTTTTTTGCATTTTTTGGCCAGGGCAGTGTTTAAACCTACCACCTTTGGCATATGGGGCCAGCGTCCTACTCCTTTCAGCCACAGGTGCTGCCCTGATTCATCTACATTTCCATTGTCACTGGGCAGGATAACACTAGGGTACCCAGGTCAGCTTTCTTAAAGGGATGGAAGCACAGGCAATAATGTCAATCTATTTCATGATCCTGTTATGTTATGTTTTTTTAAAAAAATCACAGTGATTTTGGTGGCGCCTGTGGCTCAAAGGAGTAGGGCGCCAGCCCCATATGTGGGAGGTGGAGGGTTCAAACTCAGCCCCAGCCAAAACTGCAAAAAAAACAAACAAAAAAAATCACAGTGATTTAACTTTTTTTTAAAAAAAGGAAGCCCAAATATTTTAAATTCTGCATAGTTTTATGGGTGGCTGAGGACCTGGCCGTAGACTCGGGGTTTGGGGTCCTGACTCCTGCCCAGATGGAAATGTCTCTTATTTGGGACTGTGGACATCTTTTTTTGTTGTTGTTTTTGGTATGTTTTCTTTTGGTTTACTTTCCACCAAGCTATGGAAAATGACAGGGCCTTCATTTCCCTCCCAGCACTCCTAAGAGTCTCTTAAACGGGGAGTGTTCTTAATAATTTATACCATTTTGTTTTGTTCGAAGTTACAATTTAATGAGCACCTACTCTGTTGTCAGGGAGTGTGCAAGACGCAGGAACCCAGGGATGACTAAGAGGACTTCTGCCCAAGTCCCCTGGTCTGAACTCTTGCATGGACTGACCTTCCTCAGAGAGCAGGGAGGCCTGAGCAGAGTCATGGCCCTGTGCGTGTTTCCAAGGACAGATGCTGAGAGAAGGTGCTGAGTCAGGCACACGTGACATCATGGGAGTGGGGACTGCGGTGCAGAAGAGCTCAGCAGGGCTGGGGCCCTGGATGGTCTGGCAGTGGAAGGGGATGGAGGAGGGAAAAGGCAGCAGCTGGTTCCTGGAGGGCCTAAAAGCCTGGTTCTGTTTGGCTGCTGAGAAGTTGGGCATTGTCCAGTGTATGCTGTGAGGTCCCCAGGATGTATACAGAGGGCAGGTGGGGGGATGGGAAAGGAAGGAGGTTGTGAGTGCCAGGCTGAGTTCAGGGAGAGGACTGGGCTGGGGACTGATCTGGATGTTGGCAGTGGGCTCCCAACAGACAAGTCTCCCCAAGGGAAAGAAATGGAGAGAGGACTTCAGTGGGTGTCACAGGAGGACATTCGAGGGACTGAGCTGAGTTCCCCCATGGGGGCTCAGCAGTGGCCTTTGGGTGTGGCGCCCATGGCCCCAACAACCCCTCAGGCAGCCTTTGCTATTGGTGGGGGCCTTGGGAGGAGGGGCAGGCTCAGCCTCGGAACGGGCCCAGAGGAAACAGATGCCCACTTTCCAGGGCCTGTTTTTCATTCTGGTGCCACCATAAATTGCCTGGAGCACCCCCATCCTCCCCTGGCTGCTGTTTTGCAGTCCCAGAGTATCAGTCATGATAAGACATTACTTAAAGCAGTGATGACAGGCCCTAATCAGTCTTGTGAAATATAGACTTCTCCCCACACTGCGGGCAGGGCTGACATTAATACACATTTATGCAAAGCAAGAGCTGTAGCTGTCGGGGGCTAATCTTTACAAGTATGATAAATGATGTTTATTTTCAATGATGGAACGAAACACCCCAGCCGACAGTAATTGTAATAAAAAGGACAGATCAACTTCTATAAGGTGATTGAATTACCCAACGATTGCATTAATGTCCACACTCCTGTGTGTCACCAGATTCCTCGAGGTTCTGAGGACAGCAGGCAGGACAGTTTCCCCTTCAAGTCAACACCTGCCCTTCACCCTTCACCCCGGCTCCTGGGGCAGAGGGTGCTGCAGCTGGGACTGACACTGCTGGTCTCCTCCGGGCCAGAACTTTCTTATCTCATGTGGAAGGCCCTAAGCTGGGAGTGGGCAGGGACAAGTGGCCAGGCAGTAAGTGGGAGGAGGGCAGAAGGTGGGAGACGGGCCTCTGTCTTGGTTAGCCTTTTGGAGCAAAAATCACACAGTTATGTCTAATTGTCACCCATAATGCTGAGGCTAGGGGATATTATTATTCTGCTTTTGCACATGAGGAAGTGAACACTCAGAAAGGTTAAGTCGCTTGGCCAAGATCACACAGCTGGTGTGTGTCCAACATGAGATTAGCACTTAGAGGCATGTAACAGGCTGCTATGGAAATGCCTGTGGGGACCCCTGGCTCCCAGTGCTTCCTCTGACTGTGACCAGGTGTCTGCCCATCCCTGACACTGTGGAGCTACGCAAAGAGCTGGGTACAGAGAGGACTAGACCAGAGACGATGGGTGTTCCCCTCCCACACTGTAGGCAGCAGGGTGCCTGGGCTTAGCAGGCAGGTGGGCTTGGGTTTGAGTCTGTCTCTGGGGACATCAGTCCCCTTATCTGTGTAGCACCTACCTCACAACTTTGATGGGTAGTCAGTGATGGGGGGTGGGGTCCCTGTGGATCTCAGCCAGGTCCTCTCTAGACTCAGACACCTCCCCAGAGGTCCAGTGGCCCTGTGGAGTGGGGCAGCCAGTGAGCCCAAGCAAAAGGGAATGACACCCTGCCCTGTTGTCCCTGAAAAAGCCAGAAGGACCCTATAAGAAAGTAATTTGGCTCTTGTCACTCACTTGCCTGAAGCTTAAAGCCCTCCAATGGCTTCTATTGGATCCAGGATAAAATCCCACCAAGTTTATCCCAGTGTGTATGTAACTGTGTTGAAGCTACAAAAATGGCAATTTCATGATTCCACCAAATAATACTTTGTTTGTTAAGCCTAGTTCTGGGTGGTCTATTTACTCCTCACCGCAGCCCTATACTGATGGGGTGGGAGTTGGTTTTCAAACTGGAGTGGGAATCAGAGTGACCCAGAGGGCTGGCTACCCACAGACTGATGGGGTCTGCACAGTCGGTGGAATAGTATTCAGACATATGAAGGGGTGGCCCTGATGCATGCTACACCCAACACGGAAATCCTGGGAACATCATGGCAAGAGAAAGAAGCCGACATGAAAGGCCACACATCACATTCATATCAAATGGCCACAACAGGCAATCCAGGGAGACAGGAGACTGGTGACTGCCTGGGGCCGGGGAGAGGGCACAGAGAGTGACTGCCTAATAGCCATGGGTTTCCTTTGGGGGACGGGAAATTGTCTTACAATTAGAGGTTGTGGCTGCACAATGTTGTGAGTTCACTAAATGTCACAGCATTGAACACTTTAACGTTGTTAAGTTTGTGTGATGTGAATTTCTCCTCCATTTTTTAAGAAGCAAAGCAAAACAAAACAACAGAAAAGCCCCACAGCTTGCCGGGCCACCCCCAGAGTCTCTGACTTAGAACTAGGTCCTCAACCAGCCCCAGGTGCTGACCCCTGGGGCCACACTGTGAGGTTGGCCTCTGAGGCAGCCAGAGGCTCTGGGGGGCCCAGCTGGATAAGACCAGAGCCATCTGCTGCAGGAGGCTACGGGAGGGCCATGACATTAAATTCACGGGAGGGGTCATGGACGGCTGTTTATTCCCCTTTCAAGTTCTCACCGCATGTTTCTGGTCATAGTTTATTACTTATTTTGAATATCCTTCATATTTTAGCTAAAAAAAAGACCATTTCTTACAGAAGTGGTTTAAAAACAGGGTTGCTTATTTTCGGAACTGAATTAGGCTGTGCTCCTTTGCCTTCCTGAAGGTCAGAGGGAGGGGGTAGGGGAGGATTGAGGGCCCGAGAGTCTGTGGTGTGCCCCAGCCTGGCCAGGTGAGCGGCAGAGCCCTGGACCCTTGAAGCTTTCTCTCTACCAACTCCCTCTGCCTTGTCCCCAGCTCCCAGTGTCAATGCCAGCGACTCTGAGCAAAGCCATGGGCCTGTCCCACCACCTGCATTACACCCAGTCCACCCTTTCCTCAGGGGGTGCTGCCCAGGCTTCCCATCACCCCTGTGTAAGTCAGAGCATCGGGGGGCATCTCCAGCACCACCTTTTCTGAAACCTCCCCAGCCAGCACCACTCCCAATGAGGCCGCACCACGGCCTCTGTTTCTGACTTGCCATCCCCCCCGGACCCAGGTAAACAGGTCCTATGTCTACACTCGCCAGCCAGTGGCTTTCTGCCCTACGGCTGCAAATTCCGTAACGCTTCTCACTTGCACCTGTGATAGGACCAACAGTCGCCTGCCACTTGAGGGCCCCACTGCTTGGACCCCCATGTTCCTCTGTGGGTCTGTCCTCTCTGCTGCCCAGTGGCCTTCTCCACGTCATCAGTCTCCAGCTGGCCCCAGAACCTGTGCCCAGGTGATTGCCTCTTCCTGTAGCCTCACACCCCCACCTGGAGGACTCTACCGTCCTCCACACCACAGACTCTTCCTCACTCACTTCAAAAGTCACTTTCCTGACCCCAGACAAGGCCAGGCCCCTACTGGGTTTCCGATAATCCCCAGCACTTTTCCTTCCATGTACTTGTCCTGGTTTGTAATGACACTCTACTTGGAGTGCTTGGTTAAGGTCGGTCTCTCTTTCCACCCTGGGAAGTTCAAAAAGGCCTAGCCAGGGGGCACTTTGCTCACTATTGCACCAGCCCCTCGCCTGGTCACTGGCACAGGGCAAATACTCAAAACACCTGCTAAGCCAATGAACAAACTTCTTCAAAGCCTCTGGGAAGGCAGGTGCTTTGGCACAGAATAACAGTGTTGAAAATGTTTGTGGCTACACATGTGTGTATCTGTGTGTGTGTGCGCACACCTGTATGCACAGGGCTTCTACTGACGCTGGGATGGAGACGAGACAGCAGGACAAACTTCCCTAGCATCTGCCCTGGAAGCAGGATCCGTGGGAGGGAGATGGGCAGGGTTCTTGTGTTCCACACTGCAAGGGGTGGGAGGTGGGGGTACTCTGTTTGTCCTAGGCTAGCCTGGCCACTTGGGCCTAGCCAGGCTTTTGAAGACAACCTCAACTTCAAGGCCTGGCTGCCTGCACCTGTCTGAGCACACCCTCTCTGGGCCTTTCCCCACCTCCCTCCCTGTGGACAGGAAATGAGAATATTCAAACCCTTCCACTAGGATGTCCCAGGTCCCCCATCCCATCACCTCCAGTCACCACACAGTCCTGCAGATTGTCTTCAAAGACTGTGCAGATGCAGAAATTCTACAGAGAGCCCAGAAGTTCTGCCCCTAACCCATGCTGCTGCCCCAGGCCTGGAAGGCTGGGACATCAATCGCCTTCACCTGCTGCAATGACCCTTGGGGTGTGGCCATCATAATGGTAGTGCTAAATCTTTGGCTGTGTCTCTGTTGTGGGTAAAAGCCAAATGTGACTCATGTCTTCAGAGAGACAGCAATGATGACTGACCACCCTGGACCCCACCGATTCTAGGAGCTCAACGTAGATTCTGCATACCTTTATCCAAAGGGCAGATAAGAAGATGTTAAAATTCTATTTTTTTCTGTGATTCCTTCTCCAGGCATCCTATCACTCTCATCATTCATTCTGCAGACCCATAACGAGGCCCGCTGGAGGCCTTGCACGGAGCTCGGCTGGGGGAGAGCAAAAGGAGCCGTCCCGAGACCTCAGAGAGACAAGTGACCATGATGGTAACTCCCCAAAAGCAGCTGCTCAAGAGGCTGTGGGAGCCCAAGGGAAGAGCCCACTGCCCAGGGCTGTCAGGAAAGAGGAGGGTCCCCAGACTGAGTGTCAGGGGCCTAGAGGGCTCGGCTGGGAAAATGAGTGCGTGGAAAAGAAGGGTATTCCTGAGGGAAGGGTGGCACTGACCCAAAGGGACAGAGGGGCCTCTCCACGGCTTCCCGCACTAGAGATGGTGGTGGTATTTGCTTTCTGACTACACCACCTCTCCCAAAGTCCTTGAACTCACAGGAACCACCAGCAGATGTTCATTAGCGGGCAGGAAGCAGGGGGATTGGAGTCATTTGCCAGGGCTGCATGCTTGGAATGAATCCTGGGCATTGTCACTGCAGGGCCCAGTGCTGCTTGTCCCGAGCCAGCTTGGCTAGGGCTGGCGTGGTGGGGGAAGGGGCAGGGAAAAGGAGCCTAATAGTCATTCGTAATTGTTATGATGACTTTTTGTTAGAAATCCCGGCTGCCCAGACCATAAGGACATGCATCCCCACCTCTGCTGGAGCATAATCAGGAGACGTTGTGGAGAAACTAATGAGGTTGGCTTAGGTAAGGAATGGAAAGGAACAAGAGAGGGGTGTCTGGTGCAGAGGGTCTCCGGCCACACTTTCATTCTGAGGCAGCATATTGTGGCTGGCTGAGGTCTTGTTAATGTGCCCAGGCGTCCCTGGGCTTTGGGGCTGAGATGCTACAATTTGTTATCATTATCAGCGTTGTGATGTGGGGACACTGGTTAGAATTGTAATTGGAAAGAGGTCCTGCCACCCCAGGGCCATTTCCCCTCAACTGTGCAGGAGGATGGTGTGTGAGCCCTGAACCACGGTTCATTCAGGGCGTCACCCTATCCACTCTAATCAGCTAGAGAATAGCAACTTTTTCTGTATGAAGACTTGAGCAGCTATAGAGCAAAACCACTATCTTCACTGGGAAATCTATCCTCACCACCACCTCCTACAGGAAGCCCTTCCTGGTAGCACGCACACATTAACATCCACCCTTTCTTTTCTGTCTATGTAACTACTAACTAGGGCTGTTGCTAGGCATACACTAGTATCTTTCACTTGTCATGTGCTTTCTGGCTAGATAGACCAAAGACTGTGTCCTAGTCACCTTGACACTGCCAGCACCCAGGAAAGCTCAAGACACATGCCAGATTCTCCAAAGATGTTCGTTAGGTAGAGTTGTCTTGAGCCTGGAGGCATTTGCATACAGCTGGGCATGACCAGTCCAAAGGTGGGTCACAGGGGACAGGGTTGAGGCACAGAGCAAAAGAAGAGACCCGAGGGTCAGGCAGGCTTTCAGATTGAGTACACGAGACAATAACCCAGGGACAGGTCAAGTGAGTTCAGGGCCTGCCTCACCACAGTTCCTGTGACTTGTCACCAACCAGATGGGACAACGTCTCAAAACGTCAACAGAAGAAAAGTGATCCCCAGGCCCTTGCCACAGACAGGCAAGGCGCGCTTCTCAAGCTCTCTCTCCTGAACTCTTCTGGTTGGCAGTGGGGGTTGGAGGTGGGACAGCGTGCAGCTCTGCCTAAGAGCCAGCTCAGAACGTGCCAGAGAGAGGCAGGCCACAGTTTCCTGATTACAAGCTCTACTTGAGGATGGGATGTTAAAATATTTTTTTTTATTAAAAAAATAAAGACAGACATAGTATGCAGTGAGGTACATATTTTGAATGCTTTTTAGACAAAGCATGAAACACCCTAGAAATTTCACACCCCAGCTCTCTCACTCAGCCAACAGGGCTCAGTTCTTCCTTTCCTCCCTTCTTTGCCCCTCTGAGACAGGGCTGGGTGGGAAGCCACACAGAGAAGGGAAACAACATCAGGGACTGGCTAAAGATAGAGGCGAGGGCTCTGAGTGGGGAGGATGCTGGGTTTGGGGCCAGCAGGCCTGACCACGCCAGAAATGCTCTCTTGGCTTCTGAGTTCGTGTCCCTCGGCTGGGAGGACGGTTCCAACCCTTGCGCTGCACAGGGCTCCCTCCCACAGACACCGCCTCTGGGGAACTCCTTTGGAGTCCAGAGGCAGAAATGAAGAGCTCAAATGCAAACAGCCTTGGAGATCCACAGGAAGGGGAATCAGTGAGGCTTTAGGGAGGAGGTGGCTCCTGGGCTGGCCTAGAAAGAGGAGCAGGGTTTGGGGAGGTGAAGCTGGTAGGAAAGACAGACAGACAGAACGGTGTGGGCAAAGCGTGGTGGTGTGGAACGAGCTGCACACCGAGGCCTGTCTGGGAGCCTGGCCGTTTCCTGCTGTCTTCTCCATGGGGCTGAGCAGGGCACCGCCCTGTGGGCTGGAATCTTCTGGTGGTCCCCAGACCACCCTCAGCCCTGCTCTGCCCTGTGAGGTCTACTGGCAATGGGCTCTCCCACCATCCATCTGTTTTGGAGTTTGGGGGGAGTAAAGGGTCCGGGCAGATGTTACAAGACAGGCAGGTAAATGAGGCCAGGGTGCTTATTCCCCCAGCTTCCCCTATTCAGAGCAGCTTCGGCATTAGCCACGTTCCCCAGCCAGATAGCTCCTTCCAATGCAACTTTCTCCTTTTACGTTCCTTGTTCCTTCAGGCATAGGGGTGGGTTGCGCCATCCCTTGAGTTACCCCTCACCTGCCACACCTATCCAATAATATTAAGCCCTCCTTGATTATCCCAATGCGGGGGCACCGATACATCCCAGATGGCTGGACAGCGGGAGGACAGGATGGGAAAAGAGAGAGAAGCACAGATATGTGGGTTGGGATTGAGTCTGAGGTGGCCAACTTTGCTCGGTTATGAGGGTGCCTGATACATCATGCTGAAAAGAACTCAGAAGCCACATCTTAGGAGGGAGAGAGTGCTCTGGTCAACTCGTAGTGTCTACCCTGGGAGTGAGGGCTCCAGGTGATAATGTAGCACCAGGTATTCCGCTCTCCCTGGACTGATCAGACTGGTCAGGGAGGGCTCTGGGCTGCAGGAAAAGGGACTTAGATTGTATCCACTGAATAACCACTGGTGGAAGGAAAGGAAAGTGTCATCAAAGTCATTTTGGATAGAGAAGTATAATCTGAGCACTATTTCTTCCCTGGTGGGGCACTGCAGGCAGTGGACAGAGAGGAGACAGGAAAACTGGCAAGGAGCCCACTGTTTAACATACCTGAGGAAGCTCAGACAACAGGAAACACAGGGGACGAGGAAGCAGTAAAAAACGTGGGGAGGTCAGAGAGATTTTTGAGGTCAAATTCTTAGAACTGAGGACCTGGTGTGGTGGCTCACACCTATAATCCTAGCTTTCTGGGAGGCCGAGGATTGCCTGATCAGGTGGATTGCCTGAGCTCACAAGTTTGAGACCGGCTGAGTGAGACCTGGTCTCTAAATATAGCCAGGTATTGTGGAGGCTGAGGCAAGAGAATCGCTTAAGCCCAAGAGATTGAGGTTACTGTGAGCTGTGACATCATAGCACTCTACAGAGGGTACATAGTGAGACTATCCTTTAAAAAAAATTCTTAGGACTAGATGGCTTGCTGGCTACCAGGGATGGATCCTGTAGTCAAGACCCTGGGAGGATGCAGGTGGCATTGTGGACAGGAGAAGGATAGAGAAGGGGTGGGAGAAAGAGGTCTGCAGAGGATCAGATGTTCTATATCCTCAGAAGAAATCCTGGGTTCCAACAGACTTGGATGAACAAAGCTGCAGCTGGGCTGGTGGGCAGTACACAGATCCTGGTCCCCCCTGCTGTCCTGTGATAAAGGTACCTGTTACTGGGAACATGGTGGTGACACTATCTGGTCTCCAGGAGTGAGTGACAGGAGGGGGAGGGGGCAGCTGGGCAGCAGTGCTGAGAAGTGTGCAGATGCCACACAAGGGCCTTGGTCTCTTTGCTTCTGGGACCAGTGCAAACTCCATCGTGGGAACCCAGCAGGACCTGTCTGTCTTGGCCCTCCAAACTGGCTTCCCCTGGGCTAGTTTTCCTGATTGGTTTTGTTTTGTTATTTTTTTCCCCCTTCTAATTTTAAAATTTGTATCTGCTCATTGTAGAAAATTAGAATAATGTAGCTTACTATTGAGATGAAAAGAAAAATCACCGTAACTCCACCTGCACAGAGAGTTGCTGGTAGGGTTGGTATATTCCCTTTAGATTCTTTTTTTCTTTTTCTTTTTCTTTTTTTAGCACATTTGATAGGAAGACCTCTCAGGCCATCAACTTGAGCCTGTAGGGAATACCAGGTCACTCTGGTCTGTAATCAGCTGTGTGGATTCTGAGGCTACTCCAAGCCCTGGATGGTTCCCTGGTTCTGGATCTCACACAGTGCCTAGGTGTACAGGGTGGGGAGGGCTGTTGGAAGCCGTCAGTCACCTGTCCCTTGTGTTTTTCCACGTGGGTGACCCTGGGGAGAGACTGGATCTGCAGCTTCTTGTGCATCTCAGATGTGGGGGCCTCAGGGGAGTTTATAAACTGTCACCCACACAGCAGCCTCTGGAAGTTCCTTGCAACCATTGACATTGAGTCCTCCAGACCCACTGCCATCCTCCCAGCTAGCCCAGGCCCAGAGAAGCTCCCCATTGTTTGAGGGAACTGTCCCCAACCCCTGCTTCTCCCCAACATCCTACCTCTTGTCCTTTCCTATGGACCTGGAAGTCCACAGAGTCCAGAGCCTGGATCCTTTGTAACCAAGAGGGCCACCCTCCCAGAGGTGAAGGGAGATCTTGTCACAGAAGGAGAAAAAGACAAAAAACAACATCGTCAATTCTCCACTCATAAAGCCATCTGGGCAGGGGTGTCCTGGCAAACACACACACATGAATACTTCTCTTATAAAGTTGAGATTATAACCCACACCCTCAGCTGTTCCTTAGTTTTTCACTCAGTTTTACACTGTGAGCGTTGTCTCCTGTCATTTGAAAATGTGATTTCTGGTGGCTTCTAAAGGTAACATAGTGAATGAACAAGAATTAGGGCTGAACATGGGTTAAAGATCAGTGGTGGGCGGGTGCAGAGACAGCTAGTGACAGCCCCTCTCTTCATCTCTCCCATTCCCCAGCCTGCGCCAGCCCTGGTGTTCCTCCCTGAGCTATGCTCCCCACCCACTTCCACTGGGTGATGCCCTCATTCAAGAGGTCACCATGGTTCCCCATTTTTGCCACATCTATTCTAAGCTCCAGCTTTCAAACCCATCCAGATGGGGTAGGTCCCTTCTTCTCTGTAAGCTAATGCCTCCCACTCCCACCTGTCACTAACTCTAACCCCAGGTACCCCTTCCTCTCTTCCAGGGCCCTCTCCCCTAAGGTGCCTCTACCCTCATGGAGCGCTCAGTCCTGTGTCCTGACTGTGCCTAGTTGCTCTAACCTGGATCCTCCCTTCCCCCAAAACACTTGCCTGTGCCCTACAAGGCCTTGCTGCCCTCTCTCAGCCCCTCTCAGGTCCCTCTCTAATGAAGGTCCTGGCACCTGCATGGCAGGGTGGCATTGCTGCCATACCGGGGGAAAATCTGAGTTCCTTCGTGAGCAGGGCCTAGGGCCTTACCTCTCCTTTTCTGGAGCCCACGGCCTGGTCCAGCTTGGCTGGGTCAATGAAGCTCTCTCCTCCCTAGTCAGGGCTTTGCAGCTGCCCTCCAAGTGCCAGACTCCAGTTATGACTGTTTTGGTATCTAATGCCAACTAGGAATCAGGTCCAGGATTGGCAGAATACAAAGCTCAGCCTCAGCTTCTGACATCTCTCCTGAAGGAGAGTTTCCCAGGAAGTCTGGAGTTTCCAGAGGAGTGGTGGAGTGCAGTGCAGTGACATGCTATATACCCAGGTGGGGCCTGGTCCCACCCTTCCTCCCCGCTGTGCCATCTTCAGCAGTTTTTTTAACCTCTCTAAACCACAGCAGTCACTCACAGTGTATGTAATGCCTTAGCAGTCAGAAGGGAGATACTCAGTGAATAATGACAGCAAAACCCCTAATAATAACAAAGAGTAGGGGTGCCGGGCACTGTGCAATCTCATTTAACACTCACCACAATCTCACGGGGTAGTCGCTATTACTCCCCATGTTACAGGTGAGGAAACTGAGGCCACAGAGCTTCAGCACATTGTACCTTCGGACCCTACAGTGATCAGTGCTTGGGGCATCACCTGGCACCCCAACTCCAGGACCAGGCTCAGCCGCTGAAACACTTCACACAAACACACCTGCAGCCCCCAGATGCTGAGGAGTACAGCCCAGCCCCTGCCCTGGGGAGGGGGCCAGGAGCACCCATCCCACACTAAGAATCAGAAACCCACCCTTGTTGTGTCCAGTCTGCAATTCTGCAGAGGTCAACAGGGTAGTTCTGCTCTGGAATGTTCCATCTTATACAAACCCTGAAGCTCCAGGAAACCCAAAGCTGGGTCCTTCCCACACACTGGGGGAAATTCACAAGACAGTGATTAAAAACAAAAAAATCAGTAGGTGCAGCTGTCAATGCCTTTACCAATAGCCTGTCTCTGAAATGTTTTTGTGCAAGAAGAGGAGAGTGCACAAGGCCCCACCCCCCTACCCAGCACTCCCCTGTGTCCCCAGTCCTGAGAACAACACAACTTGTCCCCAAAGCTCAGGAAATCTTTCACGCAAAGTGCTGTTCAGCTCTGGCTTTGCTGGGATTCAGGGCCAGCCCATGAGCTCTGGAATACCTCTTCCTGCTTATCAAAAACCCACAAATGACAAAAAGGCAGAGCCTTGCAAGTCCCAAGTGAGACCAGGCTGGGCTCTCACGGATTCCCGATGTAGATGTGAAACCCAAAGTTAAAGCTACATTGAACTTCTCAAAGAGGCTGTTCCAAAGTTTGTTTGAAAATGGATCCTAGAAAGATGATTTTCTAAAAGGCGGTGGGGGGAGGTGGAGAAACGGAGCGCAGAAGCTCCGCAGCGCCCCCTAGTGAGAGAAGGCAGTGGTGCCCGGCTTCGTGTCAGGGCCGAGGAGGCCGCAGGAGGGTCCCGCGCCTGCGCCACCTTCTCTCCCTCCCCTCCCTTCAGGGCTTCCCCACCCCGGCCTAGGTT
The DNA here is from genome assembly GCA_963574355.1 of Loris lydekkerianus. Classification (NCBI taxonomy): domain Eukaryota; kingdom Metazoa; phylum Chordata; class Mammalia; order Primates; family Lorisidae; genus Loris; species Loris lydekkerianus. Next base: position 13,256 of record CAUYPK010082489.1, read on the forward strand.
TCCATCCCAGGGGTGTCTAAAGCCTTCCGCCCGCGTCCAGCTTCAGCATTTCACACATGAGAAAAACGAGGCACCACAGGGAAAGCGGCTTGTCCGAGGTCACAGAGGGCGCTGTGCGGCTTGATCTCCCCGCAGCCTGAGAGGGGCTGGGCTCTGACAGCGGCCCTGTCCGAGCCACACAGCGGAGGGGTGCGCAAGGCACGGGAGCCAACTGGAAAACTCCCGAGGTCTGGGATTCAGATCTAGTGCCCAGTACGGCCAGTCACGCAGGGACCAGAAGCAGCCCTATAAACTGCACGTCAGGTATGTCCCCTGCCCCTGGCCGGCAGGGCCACAAGTCTCTGCACTGTCTCTAGCCCTGCTTGCCTCTCTACAGTCACCTTTTACTGGTATCTGCTGCTCCTGCTTTAGTCAGCTGGGCCTTCTTTCCAAAGGATCACGTTTACCGCAGTCTAGGGCTTTGCACTTGCTGTCTCCTGAAAACTTCTGCTTCCAAACCCACCCATGCTGGCCCTCCTCAGCATTTAGTTCTCAACTCAAGCAGCTGTTCCCAGAGGCTGTCCTTGTCCACAGGAGCCAGAGTCCACTCCCCTTCACTTTCTGCCTCCTCAGCTTGCTGTATCCCTGTATATAGGACTTATTTCTTGTCCCCACCCCCCCCACCCCCCGCTGTGACAGAGTCCCCCTCTGTTGCCTAGGCTAGAAAGCCATGGCCTCAGCCTAGCTCACAGAAGCCTCAAACTCCTGGGCTCAATTGATCCTCCTGCCTCAGCCTTCTGAGTAGCTGGGACTACAAGTGTCACAACAAGCCAGCTAATTTTTTTATTTTTATTTTTAGTAGAGACAGGGTCTTGCTCTTGCTCGAGCTGGTCTTAAATTCCTGAGCTCAAGGGATCCTCTTGCCTCAGCCTCCCAGAGTGCTGGGATTACAGGCACAAACCACAAACTCGCTGGCCCATAGAACTTCCTTCTAACATTCCATTCAACATGTGTTGCAATGCAGGCTCCATGGTGGTAGGGTCTCACCTGTCCTGTTTGTCTCTATGTCCCCAGCCCCATCCAGCCTGGCCTATCACAGGTGTTCAATAACTAGTTACTGTGTGAAGGAATCTTGAGGCAGGATGGGTGCCTGTCTCCCTTGTTCTCCACCAGTGCCTATGCTACGACATTTGTGATGTTATCTTGTTATTTACCTCTGAGTCTATCTCTTTCAAGGTGGTGAGTTCCCAAGAAAGGGAGAGATGCCCAGGGCTTGTGGTTCACAGCACATGCTGCCTGAAGCTTAGAGAGGTATTGCCTTGGTGGTCTCACCCAGACACCATGAGCTCCTGATCTCCCTGCAAAGGTTGGGCTTCCCATAGCACTGCTGCTGAGCAGGTATCTGGATACCTGTGCTCTTGCATATACTGGCTCTTGCAACTTGTTAGGCGACCTCAGGTAGGGCCCATCCTTCTCTGGTGCCCCCATTTCCTGAGTGCACAATGAGGGGCTTCTGAGAGTCCCAGAGGTCAGCCAGTTCAATTCCTTGTGGTTGGGAAGCCTGGACACCCTTTTCTGGCCATTTTTATTCTTATTCTCAGCCCTGATGCTTGGAGTTTCAGAATGTGCATGGCTCTCCAGAGTAGCAGGGAGGGGCATCCCCCACTGGCTGAGGCCAGGAATTCTAGCAGCTGCTTTTCAACTTGACCAAGAGCATAACTGATGCAGCCCAGCTACCTGTATTGCAAGGGAGAGGTCCCTCCTCCCCGGCTTTACCCCTGACAAGAGGACTGGAATAACACCTCACAACATGCATCTGTTCTGTCCCTAACCCCTGCCAGCGTGGTAACTCAAGAGGCAGGGATCAGATCAGGTCTCCTGAACTCTCCAAGTTCAGCCCAGTCCCAGAATGCAGTGCCAGCACAAGACTCCTCCTTCACCATCTCTTATCTGCAGCCACCATACAATACTTCTTGCCACCCAAGGCTGGGCTAGACTCCACCAAAGCCAGGCCTTGCTTCCTCTCCAGACCTTTCTCTTCTGGGGCAGTATAGAAACCGATGGTCCCTCGTGGACAGTGTGCCCCTTACCCCTGGTCTTTGTACATGCTGTTCCTTCTGCTGGGAGCATCAGGTCCCACATTTCCACACATTCTACAGAACCCCACCAGGTACCTCCTCTCCTACAAGGGTTTCCCATCTCCCTCCCTTTCTGTTCCTGTAGCACCTGTATCAGTCAGGGACCAGGCAGGGAAGTAGAACATTAGGGGACACACACACACACAATCTGTTATAGGGACTTGGCCATGTGCAATCCTGGGAGCTGGCTACCACGTCTAAGAAAACTGCTGCTTCCATGTCTGGTGTGTGGAGCTGCACGGCAAGTATGGGGAGGAGGGAAGAGGAGATGGCCAGTAAGTGGGGTAGCAAAACACACAGGCTGAGCTGAAACCCCCAAGGAAGTAGTGGACCCCTGTTTCTCCATCTCACCCTCCAACCCCCGCCACCAACCTTTACCTTTGATGATGGAGTGTCTTGCAAGGGGATGCCTGCACCTTCATGAAGCTCAGCACCCTGGAGCCAGAACAGCTAACAGAGGCTAGACCAGAAGAGCTGGGGCCAGACCCCGAATCTACCAATTGCAAATTTGTGACTACTGAGAGTGCCCTGGCAGCTCCTCCTGGCTTGTGTGTCTAAAAAAAGATTTTGCTGCTGCTCCTTCCCTGGGGCCCTTGCCAACCTGACCTGTGCTGGGAAAGGAGTTCAGAGGACTGCAGTTCAGCTCAGCTAGGTTGACAGGATACAAATCTACCGTGGACACCTCAGAGCCTGACCCTCGCTGGGCGCTGGGGCTACTCCAGGTTGTGGCCACATTTCCTGTCTCTGGAAAAATCCATCATCTCCCCGTGAGAAGGACAAGTCAAGAGACAAAACACTACTTAATATGCATGTGGAGAGGTGCCCAAGGGCAAAGCCACAGAGGCCTGAGGGGGAAGAATTGTCCCCAGGAGGGAAAGCCTGCAGCAGGCCCCAGGGGAAGATATCCCAGCTGGGTGTGGAAGGGACAAGGCCCTGGGGAGAGGAAGCTGTGCAGGCACCAGAATCTTCATTTCTGGGCCTAGAGTTGGATGAAGCTCCCCTGGAGAAGGCAGAAAAAGAGTCTGGGAAGGGGCAGGCTGAGGGTGGGACCTGCTGGGAAGACACCTGTGTCTGCCTGGAACCTGGGGCAAGGCCCTGCCCTTGCCATGTCTCAAATTCATATCCAGAAAGTGGGGAGGATTCAAGACAAAATACACACAAATACTCCTCTGTTCGGGACCCCACTCCCACCTCAAAGTTGGCTATTCCCCAAATTGACCGTTTCCTTACTGGGACCTGAAAATTCCAAGAGAAAGACCAGACTTCCTGTCTCCCTGGCAGTGGCTGAATCTCTCTTGAACTTGAAAATTGCCTCAAAGTGCGTAGGGGCCGACCCCTGCTCCCTCCTGCCTGCAGCGCCTCATTCCCCACGAGGGCCTGCAGCCAGCTCCTGCCATCTGCTGTGATTTATAGAAAAGAGGCAGTGATTAATCAGCCAGCCAGCGCGAGTGCAGCCATTTTCTCTCATTTACCTGCCCCCTGACCCCCCAGCACAGGCCGGGCAGCGCCGGGCGACTGTATTAATCATGCATTTTAAAAATGTTTAAAGGAGGAGCCGGGCCTGGAGCACAGTCTCCTTTAATGGACTCGTTTTCGGCAGAGGGTGAGTATGCTAATTAGGAGATAAAACAAACGGGCCGTTTGAAATGCAAATGAGCTGCTGGAAGCGCTTCTGGTCCCTCCTTCCCCGCTGCCTATTTGGGAGGCTCAATCTTCTCCCAGCCACTTCCCGCCACCGATCTCTAACCTAAAAAGATAGCGGCCGGTTCTGAAACTGAGAGGCGCTCGGGGGTCTTCTTTTCACCCCGCTTCTTGTCCTAGGCTCACGCAGTCCCGAGGACAAACGTCACCCCAAGTCCAGTTGGAGAAACCCGCGCCAGGAGGGAGACCGGGCTGCTGGGTCTCCCTCCCCGCGTCTCGCCGGCGCCGCCCCACAGTTTCCCTCCTCTCGGTTTCCTCGGCCTCAGTCGGCCCTGGGTTTCCCGGCTCGTCCCCACGCCCACTTCCCGCCGGCGGGAGCCTGGCGACTCAAATTCTTCCGAGCGCTCGCCGACCCCTCCCAGTCACCCCTTCGGTCCGCCAAGGCCGAGCTCCGCCTCCAGCCCGGCTTCCGGCCGCTCCCGCCCGCGCCCCGCACGTGCTGCTCCCCCCTCTGGCCCTAGGGCGTCCTGGCCCCTGCTCAGAGCCTCCCACACCGCACCGCCCTCTTCAGGACGCTGGGGGCCCTCACATCCTTTCATGGGTCCGGGGGGGCACCTGTCTTGAGTGTGACAAAGCATGTATGTTTGTGCATTTGTCACCCCTCCAGGACTGAAGGCTGCTTGGCACCGGAGCTGTTTTCTTCCCCGCCGGGCCCCGCGCCTGCTGGCACAAAGCTAGTGTAGTAAATGCTCGCGGACATGAGCTGACCGCTGGGAGACACTCGAGCTCCCTGTGTCCAGTGGCAGGCATGGCACCAGCCCAAAGGAACCTCGGGGCCCAGGATGACCCTGTATGACGCATCTGGAGAAGCAGAGAAGAGTATTTAATGCAGGGGGCACCTCTTTAAAGATACTCAGAGTTCCGTCTGCTGAGAAAGGACTTCAAGTGCATCGCTGCCTATCGGCAAGTCCCTTTACAGCGTCTGCTGCTTCTAGCAGATGCGAAGAGCTACTCTCTAGCTACTCTCAGGCAGGGTCAGTTGCAACCTGTGGACTTCGCTGGCTCCGCCTCTGGGTCCCACAGCACCGCAGCCTCCGGCCCCTCCCTGCCTGGGCAGCCCCCGTGACTCTTCAACAGTCTCAAATCCCAGCTGATGAAAGCCTGGCCTCCGTCTTCCCTGGGCACAGGCAAGCAGGTGCCCAATAAGAATATTAGAGCATTAATTATTTAAATATCTTCAGTTATCCCCCCCACACACACACACACACACAACCCCCAGACTGAACTCTCTCTGCCCATTCAGGCCAGTTCATTGCTATTCCTATTCTCCCTCAGCTCCTTATCAAACTGCGTCTCAGGTGGGACTGCCTAGGAGGCAGATGCTGAGGGCCAGGAGGGTGTGGAGTTTCTTGGGGAGAGAGGCAATGCAGATGCTCCCTGCACCCGCACCCCTCCAGCACAGGGCGCTGGAGCAAAGCATGTTGGCTAGCAAAGACCTGCCCTAGGACCTGCCCTGTTGTCATTGCTGGGGCCACCCCCGAATAGCTAGCAGTTAGAGACTGTTGGCTAATCAGTCCTCTCTTAAAGGGGATCTAAGTGGCTGTCTCCTGGATTCTCCTGAGACCAGGGGCTGCAGCAGCTTGTGCAGCAGTGAGCAGGGAGAAAGCTGGGAGGAGGAAGCACCAACAGCAGAGTGCATTGCCAAGATGGGGGGACTGGGGCTTGACCCTGAGAGACCTTGAGAGTGTCACCAGATGTGTCTCAGAACCATTGGCTTGGTGGATGCAGGAGGGAGGACTTGTCCAGCTGTTCCTGCCCCCACTGGTCAAGGGTGCCCCCAGGTGTTAACTTCCCCCAGACTCCAGGGGCCCATGCCTTTTGTTTGGTCAACTCTGCCGACCAAACAAAAGGCACTGTCCACCCTAGCTGCAGGGGGGAGGAAGAAAACTAGTAGACTGGCAGATCATGAGACAGGCTTCAGGGGACACTGGACAATGGGTCCATCGTGGTCAGAAGTGGCCCCTCAGTTGATATAGCATAGTGAGGAAGGTTGTTTTCTTGGTGGGATACAGGCAGAGTCTTTAGCCTAATAGTTTAGAGAAAGAGGCTGCCGGGTGTTTGAGGAGAGAATGAAGATGAGGAAGTCTCCCAGTAGACAGAGAGGGGGCTTTGGGGTTTCTCCTCCAGTCAGAGTGTATGTCCCAGTGTGTCCCACCCACTCAGGTACACATGGTGCATGTGTCTCAGGAGGAGCAGCCCAGGGCAAGAGGGGTATCCCAGTGTTGGGGTCAGGGGCAGGCGGGGCGTTATGATGCTCATAGGTAATGTTTTATTTGAGAGAGAGAATCTAGGGCGACCTTTAGTCCTGACTATGCATCCGACTCCCTGGGTAGCCTCAGACAAGTCACAGCTCACTGCTTTCTCCCTGTTTCCACACCTCTAAAAGGCACTTATTGGGGTAGGTGAGTCTATTTCCATCTCTACATATCTGGGAGACCATTCTTTAAGCTAAAGGACAAAGTGGCCAAATGCTGCCCTAGTTTTGGCCATGAACAATGCTGACTGTGACACCACAAGACATTTTCCCATTTTCTGGCAGCTTCTAAAAAAATCATATCCTTTAGGGTTTGGGAGGACTGTAGCTGCAGAGTTCAAATGTATAGGGACTGGCAAGAAGGTACCACCAAGAGCAGAAGTTGCAGCTTCCTGCCTCTCTATTGGAAGTGTTTCCAGCTCTGAGACCCACTAGGTCACAAAGCACTGTCCTGGGGATGGAAGGGCGCAGTCAGTCCTGGCTGGTGAGCGAACTGTCTGATTAGTTCCAATATGGGAAGAGACCACTTCAGCTTGTACACTGTATTTTTCCCTCCTACTGCTCACAACTCTGGCCAGACAATTAACTCCATACTGTGTTTGTGGAAAGACTTCTCACAGCACAGTGCTGGGCACACAGTAGGGGTTGGGTACCCACTGGCTGTGCATCTGAACAAGGGCATGATGTCTGGGTGGCGACTCCCTGCTGTCTCTCCCTTCCTACCCCAGCTCTGGCAAGCACATCCCCCCTCCATCCCTCTGATAAATGGCCAGTCCCCTTACACAGAAGGAGAGGCGTCCTCAGCACACTGCAGGGAGCCGTGTAGGGCCATGTTCTGCCCGACACATTTATTAATCGCTCAGCCAAGAAGACAAATGGCTTGTTAATTAAATTTGCAGATGTTGCTAAATTGGGAGGTGTTCTGATTATTCAGTCCCAGGAAGATAGAATGGTCCCACACCAGGCTTCTGAGAGGTCAGCCTGGGCTGGAGCCCGGACACAAGTGCCTTAGCTGTATGGGTAATAATAATGCTAAGGGTGGCCAGCATTTGTTGAGCACTTACTGTGTGACAGGCACCGCATGAGCCCAGCAATCATGAGTCTGGGTTCCAGCTACTCAAATCCTGGGGTTCTTGAGCAAATGTCTTGTCTTCTGTGGTCCTCAATTTACACAATAGGGCTCCTCACAGTTGTGGCATTCATGGAGTGAGAGACCCCATTGTCCAGTGCAGAGGCTGATCAGCACCCTCTCCCCCAGCATTGAGCTCCCTCTCAGAGCCTCTGTCGCAGAGGAGGGCGATCTCTAGACCAAGATCTTGATGTAAGGACTTGAGGGATTTGACAGGTCTAAGGAAGGTTGGGGCCTGGATACCTGTATCTGTGTGTAGTCTAGGGCTCTAGAGGCATATGGTCTAGATGGGGGTGAACTTGGAGGGTCAGAAGGTTCTGAGGGGTCTAAAGGGTCTAGGAGGGCCTGGAAAATGGGGGGCAGCATATAGGGGTTTGTACAGTCCAGGGGACTGAGGGCCTAGGGGTGGGAAGCTGGAGGTGCTGGCCTGGGGGATCTGAGTCTGAGAGACTGGGAGACCTGAAGGCCTGGAGCCTGGGGTTGTTTGGGCTTCAAACTTAGGGGTCTAGGACTCTAGGATGGGGTGAGGGTTTAGGAATCTAGACGGTCAAAGGGTAAGGGACAGAATTTGGAAGTGTGGAGGTCTGGGAGACAGGCTTTGGGGGACCTGAGATGTAGGGCTGTCGGGAGTTTGAGGAGAGTCTGGAATCTCAGGTAGTCTTGAGGGTCTCAGGAAGTCTGGGATGGAGAGAAACTGAAGCTGAATATGGCCGAATAGCGCCACCTAGTGTACATCTACCAGACTACAGTCAGAGGGGCGCAGGTGACACTGAGCTTCTGCCCAAGCCCTGCCATGCAGCTGTCTGTGCAGGGAGTAAACTGCTCTCAGCAGAACATTCAGACTTACAGACTTGTGCTGTTACACCCAGGGGGTGGGAAGTGTGTCCATCTCATTCACTGCCATGACCCCAACACACAGAACAGTACCTGGCTTGTCTTGGACATGCAATACATGCTGGTTGGATGAATAAACAAGGAAAAGTTCATTTTCAGAGTAGCTCACCTGACAGTGGCAAGGCTCAACACTCACGTGTGTGTGAGCATAAGTACACATGCCTGCCAGCAGCTAACATTCACTGAACACTCTTAAATTGCCCCAAACAGCCCTGTCACATAGGCACGACTGTCACCAGCTTTTACCGAGGAGGAGCCTGAGACTCACTACAGGAATACTGTCCCACATCCAGGAGAATTCCAGAAAATCTAGACCCAATCATTCAGTGCACTGGCCACTTGCCAGGTGCAGCTGAGCAGGGGCTGGACCACCTGGAGGTGAGCTCAAAGTGTGAAACACACACTGGATTTCAAAGACTTTAAAACGACATCTGTGGCTAGAGTCCTGTTTGTGTTAGATAATGCTGGTTGAGAGGGAATCACTGATCTCTGGTGAATCAGATGCAAGGTCTTGGTGGGTGGGTGGGAACAAATGGCTCCAGAGGTGCCTGGAGGTATGGGGAGAAATACCCCCTGGGACAAGGTAGGCCAAGGAATGTCCCCAGAGTAGAGTCATTAGGGACCAAATGTAAAGGGCTGGCACATAATAGGTAGTCAATAAATTCTACCTTCATCTCAGGAGAGATGAGTAAAGAAAAGTCATTCCAGGCCGGGTGCAATGGCTCACACCTGTAATCCTAGCACTCAGGGAGGCTGAGGCAGAAGGATCCCTTGAGCTCAGAAGTTTGAGACCAGCCTGAGCAAGAACTAGATCCTGTTTCTACTAAAAATAGAAAAATTAGCTGAACATCATGATGGGTTTCTGTAGTCCCAGCTACTCAAGAGGCTGAGGCAGAGGGATCCTTGAACCCAGGAGTCTAAGGTTGCTGTGAGCCATGATGATGCCACTATACTCCAGCTGGGGCAACAGAGACATCCTGTTTCAAAAACAAAAACAAAAGAGAGAGAGAGAGAGAGAGAGAGAGAGATAAAGAGAAAGGAAAGAAAAAGAAAAGTCATATCCAGGTAAAGATAACAGATGTTGGACACAGGAGGAAGGCACTTCACTTCGGAGAGATGTGATACTGGGCAGCTCCAGTGGGCAGGGAGGGTGGGGCAATGGTGGTGACAGAGGACATAGGGTTGGAATACTGGGTAAAGAGATCTGCGTTCAAGGCAGGCGACAGTGGTGCACTTGGGCTGCATCTGTGGGTCTGCACGGCAGTGGGGCCACCTCCTATGTGGCTGGGCCCCAGTGAGTCTGTAGCGCTCAGACCCACCCTGTGCATCCATCCTGTCTCCTTCAGGGAGGGCTCTAAATGTCTGTTTTGGGAGTCAGGTGTACAGTTTTCACATTGGAAAGGGATCTGGGAGACATTTCTCTAAGATTCTGCCTCTATTGGGAACTTCTCGGGAGGCAGTGCCCTCTCCTGCTCCTCCCATACTGTTTATGTTCCAGAGGAGTTCAAGCCTGTGGCCCTGGCACAAGTCACATGACACATCTTAGGTTTGACAGTGTCTTCCTGAGCCCATGTGGACACTCTGGGCCTCCAAACACCAGGATGGAGTCAGAGCTGGCCCTATCTCTGAGGCAGTGACTGGCCAGCAGAGGAGATGGAGCCTCCACTCATGGTTTGCCCTGGACAGTGACACAATCACACTGAAGGCACACGGCCTGCCTTAGTCTGTTTAGCTGCTGTAACAAAACACACAGACTAGGTAGCTTCTAAACAACAGAGATTTCTTTCTCACAGTTCTGCAGACTGGAAGTCCTAGATCAGGATGCCAGCAGGTGGGTAGACTTCCTGGTTCTTGCTGTGGCCTACATGGTGGAAAGGACAAGGAAGCTCTCTGAGATCTTCTTTATAAATGCACTCATCCCTTCACAAGGGCTTTACCCTCACAACTGAACACCTCCCAAAGGCCTCACCTCCCAACACCATCACATTTTGGGTTAGGTCTCAATAGATGAATTGTGAGGAGACACAAACCTCAGACCCCAGCATGAGTTCATTAGAGAAGAGGGGGTCCAGGAGAGGCAGCATCAAAGTGGGAATGTGGTGTGCATGGAGTTTTCCAGAGGCCCAGTGGGGAAGGCGAGCGCTGGGAGGTCTCTCTACAGAGCAGTGCCGACCCACAGAAGGCTTGGAACAGCCAGAGCAAGAGACAGAAGAGACAGGGCACAGCCCTGGAGGCCATGGGTGGAACGGGGTCAGGGCTGCCTTTCAGAGAGCTCTTTGGGAAAGTGTCCCGTAGCTGCTGGGTAGGAAATGGCTGGAAGGGGAGGCTGGAGGCAGGCAGGGCTGACCAGGAGGCAGCAGTGTCTGTCCAGGGAGAGACGACGAAGGCCTGGTGGTAATAAAGAAATAACAACAATAATGCTCACAGTTATGGTGTGCTTGCTCAGTTCAAGGCATTAACTCATTCTTTCAACAACACAGTAGTGTTATATCAAATCACGGAATGATGAAGTGACTAAGTGACTTGCCCAAAGTCACCCAACTGTGGCCTGGCTCAAGAACCTTGTGTCCCTCTGTTTGGGGCCACTCAGGGCTGACCTCCTAGGCTTATTTGCCCTGCATCATGCCTGCCATCTGTAAGAGACTGGCTTCCTCAGTTGGTATCCAGAGGCGTATTTAGAAGAACCTACTCTCTGTAGAGGTCACCCACCCCCACAGCCCCAGATTTACAGAGAAGACCATATTTTACAGAAAGGAGCAGCCAGGCAGCCATCTCCCTGTCATGCCAAGAATTGGTGGATGATTAAATTTCTCTAGGTGTGAAGTGTAAAATGCAAGTTAATTTCCTCCAGGAAAGGAAATCCTTGACACTTCAGCCAGATGATGAGTAGGGACTGTAAATCCACAGAGGGGGAGGCGGAGCATGAGCTATGGCCAGCGTGGACAGCCATCAGGGGGCAAGCTGCTGCTGCCTCAGCACCTGGTCTCAGCCCAAAACAGACTTTTCTTGGGCCACCCATGGGTGGATCAGCAGAGGAAGACCCCTCCCCCTTCCTTCTTGTGAATATCAATGGTTGTCCTTGGGCTAGGTCTCAGTGAGTTCAGAGGGTGATGTTGGCTCTAATCGTGGGAAGAGAGCTGCTATTTGCAGTCTGTTAAGAAACAGCAAACCTATCTCCTATCAAAATATTATGGGACAAAAATCGATTTTAAGAACGTGTCGATGTGCACGTGTTGAAAATGTTTTAGTAGTGATTTTTCAGAGGAGAACATATTATTTCCTTCCTGTAATATTATATCCTTATTCCTAAGTCCAATGAGAAATCATGGGGTTTTTTTTGTTGTTGTTTTTCCTACACAAACAATTGTTCAGAAACTTTCAGGAGGAGGTAAAATGCTCCTCTTTGCTGTGATGGTTTTTGTGTGCCCTGCGACTGGCAGGTGGCATCACCATGATTTTAACCCTAATGTCTTGGCCTTTGGTCCTTAGGGGGAATGTCAATACTGGGAGGATTTTTGAAGAGAGGGAAGAGTACTGCATCTTGCATACCAACCAAGCTATACCTTTCTGAGCACCAGGAACGTCCATATCTAATTTAAGCATCATTACATGCCCATTACAAAAGAAGGTGTTTTGAGGCTCAGAGTAGTTATGTGGCTTACCCAAGGTCACTCAGCTGGTGACTGACAGAGCTGGGACTGGCTCACTCTGAGGCTGGAGGTCTTCATTCCCAGGGCACTTTGCCTTCAAGGTCAAGGTCAAAGCAGAAAACTGGCCCTAGGGTTTAGTTTGGCAGAACCAGCAGGATCCCTGAGGATAAACGAAAGTCACCCCTAAGTGCATCCAGAGGTCTGAGGTCCGCTGCTCTCTGACCAGGCAAAGCAAATACATTTCCCAGGCTTTTCTCCCAGGAAACCAGTCAGAACTCTGCTGACAGTGCCCTAACTTTGTGTGCAAGGCTTTCAGGCTGCACTGGGACTATTTACAGAGGTCTCCTTTGACCTGCCTTTTGCTTTACCAAGGCCAAGGTTGAAGCTCTTGTAGAAGGTGTCAAGGTAGGAGCAGGTGCAGCTCTCCCTGTGAAATAATGGAAGGACGTCAGAAGGAAAGAATTCCTCTTTGGGCCTCTTCTCAGAATTCCTTGCTGGGTTAAAAAAACAGCCTCAACGCTCCAGCTGGGTCTGACTGAGCCAGTGCCTCGGAAGAGGGAACTGGCAGGGCCAGAGACACCTGGCTCCCCTCTGCCCTTCCTACCCCAGCCATCTTGAGTTTAGATGAGTTCAGAAGGATGAGGGGATTCAGGGAAAAGGAATGAATACAAGGGAAGAAAAGAGAAGCCAGAATGGAGAAGGGCTGTGAAGAGGAGAGCGTCTCCATCCCCAGCATGGTAACAAACCACTCCGTGATACTCCCCTGGCAGGCAATGCGCTGGGCTCTGAGCCTGTGCCCCCAGCTTGATCTCCTTTTCCCAGAGCCCTGTGATGGTTATCCCCATTTCACAGATGGAGATGACCTTAACTTGCATAAGGTCACACAGCTGGCAGATACTGAGGTGCAGTTGATACGCAGGACTGTGTGAGGCCTGAGTCGGGCACACTATGCTTCCTCCCACCCTCCCCAGCCTCTGTGCGGCAAGGGGCACCCCAGCATGGCCCGGCTCCCACAGTCACCAGCAAAGGACGGCTCACGTGCTTTTCCCCTGCTGGGCTTAGGCAGCGCCCTGTGGTACATGGACTCAGGAATTGGCCAGATCCGGTCACATCCTCATTTTCTCTTCAGTCAGTCCTGGCTTCTGGAGCCAGAACTTCTCTTCCCTGAGCTGCAATTTCCTCATCAGTGAGGGGAGGAACAAAGCGCCCATGCCTCAGGGTTGGGGAGTAGAGGCAAGACGGTGAGAAACACTATTTCCCACACTTAGCGTGGGCACCTGTCAAAAATGCAAAGTCCTGGCCCCTCCCCTAGAGGTTCCACTCAGTGATGGGGTGGGCCTGGGAACCTAATGGTGCCAAGCTCCCTGGGAGGCTCTTCACTGTGGCAGATGGAGGCCTTATCCATCTCTCTGTTTGTCCATCTGTCTATTCTGAATTGCAGGAGGTTGTCTCCATGGGCTTTTATCCTCCTGCCACCATCCAGTTCTCCAGGTGTGGGCAGGTGTGGGTGAGGGCCAAGGACTCTGGGGGCCTGTGTTGAGGGAGCTCTCTCAGGTGAACACACATGGGAGGGGGAGACTGAGTCAAAAGTGGGTGACCCAGACTACCATCTTCCAGCCTCCTCTCCTACCTCACCAGCCTGTTGTTTTCCAACCAAGCAAAGGTGTGAAACTCTCTCTCCCCTTAGGGTCAGTTCTTTCCCAGAAGATTCCTCAGTCCTTTATGCAAATCTATCCTCACACCCCAGAACATCCCTGAACCTAGTTCTCTGAGGGACACATACAAAGCTGAAGCTGGGACTTCTGCTACAAACCATTCCTTCTTCCTCAGGCAGGGGCACACCCACAAGAATAGCTGCCCCAGGGCCATACGCCTGGCCCAGGCAACCCCAGGGTCACATTATTACCTTTGTAGGCCCCAGGCACTTTCAACAGCAAAGGTCACATTTTGCTTTACTTTAGATACAAACACAGTCCCGACTGGATTCACTTCTGTATGTCCATTACTATATTCTTTTTCCCTTTGATTTTAGAAGACGTGAAAATTCAAACATTTGGGGGGCCCCTGGAGGTATTGTGCCCAGTGCAGATGTCCACTTGCTGGGTCTTGAGTGGTGAGAACAGGATAGAGGCAGAGTGACAAAGACACAAGGACCCTAGAGACCAGCTTTGGGGGGCGCCCAGCTTTGGGACACAGCCCAGGCACATTGTTCACCTCTCTGAGCCTTTGAGTTTGTGAGAAGAAGTTCAATATGCCTACTGGACAGATTATTAGTGGTGGAAGTTATAGGAAGGGGTCTGGGCACAGGGATGCTTGAGTCATTTCAGGCCCCCTCCTCCCCCCTTGCAGGAGGAAAGAGGGCCTGAGGACACCCTCTGCCCACGTGGCACACTGAGTCCAGGGAGGGAGGACAGGTCCTGGCAGGGTGCGTGGGCACATACCACAGCCTGTCCAGCCCCCCACCCCCCACCTCCCTGAGCCTGGAGGTAGCAGCAGCCGTGCCCTGCACAGATGTCTGGGCAGCTGTTTGCCACCCCTACCCATCCCTCACGGCTCCTCAGAGTCAGCCCGACTCTCAACCAGGCCACCTGGAGCCCCATTCATCACAATGCTCCACCACTCAGCCCCTCTGGGGCTGTTCAGGCCAGAGGCTCTGGGATATGGGGCGCGAGTGCCGCCATCAGAGGCCCAGGCTCTAGTGCCACCATTACCCAAAGTCTGGCAGTTGTACACGCCTGCGTCTGTCCTGCACAGGCCAGGAGTCCTCTGTCCCTCGCCAGAGGCCTGAAGCCTGGGTTGAGTGACGCTGACAGTCCTGCCAAGGAGACAGGTAAAACAGATTCTGAGGTGTGGGGGGACAAGTGGGTGGTCTCCCAGGTGCTGCAGGGAGGGTTGATGGGGAGGAGGCTGCTGCTAGAAGCCACAGAACCACGTCCCCAGGGGCACAGGCTCTGTCCTCCCCTAGAACTGTTCCTGAGTTGGCCCACACAACAAATCAGCTGATTAGAAATAAAGAATCAAATAGAGGGTCCAGACAGCCAGCATGCTGACAGTAGAAATTATAGTTACTGTTTATTTGTGATGGACTCTGTCCCAGGCAGTGTCTTCAGCACTGCACACATTTTCCCTGATAGTCCCAGTCACACCATGAGGAGGAGTAGAGGGGTGCCTGCTGCACCCTGCCCCTAACCTCTGCCACCCCCCCTCACCCCTCACTCTGGGACCCAACTCCATCCCCTCATATTTTTTTTTTGAGACAGAGTTTCACTTTGTCATCCTCAGAAGAGTGCTGTGACTAGAGTGCTGTGCTGTCACAGCTCACAGCAACCTCAAACTCCTGGGCTCAAATGATTCTCTTGCCTCAGCCTCCCAAGTAGCTGGGTCTACAGGCGCCCATCACAATACCCAGCTATTTTTTAGACAGGATCTCGCTCTTGCTTAGTCTGGTCTCAAACCCTTAAGCTTAGGCAGTCCACCCACCTGGCCTCCCAGAGAGCTAGGATTACAGGCATGAGCCACTGTGCCCAGTCTTCCATCCCCTCATGCTATAGAGCAGCGGTTCTCAACCTTCCTAATGCCGCAATGTATTTTCATTGTTAAAAAGGGGTCGTGACCCACAGGTTGAGACCTGCTGTTACAGAGGCAGAGACAGAGAAGGAAGGGGGGAGGGAGGAAGGGGCGAGTGGAAGGCCAGCAGGGCACAACAATGGCTTTCTGAGGAGGCTGCAGGAGGACGGTGGGGTGGTCACTGTCACATGCCCCAAAGAAACCAAAAGACCTGACTCGTGTCCAAGAGGGCACCAGTGTCCCCATCGTAATCATCTTTGCCTCCAATTTGAAGGAGATGAGTCCCGGCAGGAGAGTGACAAAACAGTGGCCCAGGGTCTACACAGTTCCCAAGGGCCTAAAAGGGTCAGAGCACTTTGTATTAAAAAATTCTTTTTATTTTTTTTTATTTTTTAAAGAACAAAAACTTAAACAGATACTTTATTAAAGGAAATATATGGATGGAAAATGAATACATGGACAGAGTCAAGATCATGACCCAGTAGGGAAATGCAATCCAAGATAGACACCTCCACATAAACCAGAAAGGTTGACATTAATCAACAGTTTTTTGGGTTTTTTTGGTTTTTTTTTTTAAGCAGGAACTCAACTTTATTGCGTCAAGCAGCCGCTTATATAGAGCGTGGGGAAGGGGTGGGGAAAGAAGGCGGGGGATGAGGTGCGTGACAGGGTTGGGCCAATGGCATGGTACCACGTTGGCTGTATTTAGGTAGAGGCAGTTTCAGGCCGGGCCTTGCTGAGTCATTGCTACACAGAAGTAGCTGGATGGATCTACTTCTAGTCAGGCTCCAGAAGTTGCACTAGGCCTCAGGCACATGGCAGGGCCCAACAATTCCCTCTTTTATTTTTTGTATGGCAGAAAAACATAGCCCCTGTCTTA
>CAUYPK010082490.1:0-22121 GCA_963574355.1 Loris lydekkerianus
CTTTCCAAGATAGGCTTCTGCAATTTCCTTCATCTTTGTCAGAACCATGGATGACACCTCCTCTGGATAGAAACTTTTTGTCTCTCCTTTGTATTCTACTTGGACCTTGGGCCTGCCTGCATCGTTCACCACCACGAAAGGCCAGTGTTTCATATCAGACTGGACAACAGCATCATCAAACCTGCGTCCAATCAGACGCTTGGCATCAAAAAGTGTGTTCGTGGGGTTCATTGCAACTTGATTTTTCGCAGCATCACCAATCAATCGTTCTGTGTCAGTAAAGGCAACATAACTTGGAGTGGTTCGGTTTCCCTGATCGTTAGCAATTATCTCTACTTTCCCATGCTGGAAAACACCCACACAAGAGTAAGTGGTGCCAAGATCGATACCAACCGCAGGTCCTTTAGACGTGGTTGCTTACTCGTTGAGCCGGCACGGATTACGTAAACTACACAGAAGACCCAGGAGCTGCCACCGCGTTCAATGAGCTACTGTGTGAATTTAAATAAGGAACATACTCTCTCTAGTTTTCTTACAGAGGAACAAAGGGATTGTACAAATAAGGATCCTTCCTGATGAGATAGTGCATGAGTCTTAGAAGGGCAAAGACAGCCAGACTTTCAGAAAGCAGAGCTGGAGGCTGTCATACACCTGGCTGCCACCTACCTAGTATAGCAGGGCCACTGAGCTGAGGTATCTTCAGGATCTCTGACAGGGTGTGAAATACCATCAGGTGAAGACAGAAAATGGCAATGGCCTTGATGTAGCAATTTTTGTTAATCAGTTAAGTCACAGGCTAAAGATCACAACTACAGTTTCATAGGAGATGAGGAAACAGAACTCCCATCTTCCCAAGGTTGAGGTAATCTCCTTGACCATTGCATTCTGGAAATTCTGGGGGTTGGAATTATGTATACTCCCTCCCCCCTGCCTTTTTTGTGGTATGAATTAACAAACAGAATCATGTAAGTTTAAGGTATACATCCTGATGAGTTGAGATATATATAAGTTGAGAAATGATTACCACAATCAAGTTAGCTAACATGCCCATCATCTCACAATGAGAACATTCACAATCTACTCTCTTCACAAATTTCAACTATACGATAGTTGTTAAATAGTCACCACACTGTGCATGAGATTTCCAGAATTTACAACATGGAAGTCTGTGCCCTTTGACTAACACCTCCCAATTCCCCCCAGCCCCAGCCCCTAGCAACCACCATTCTACTCTCTATTTCTGTGGGTTCTACTTTTTAAGATTCCACATATGTGTAAGATTGCACATTCATGTTGTGCCAAGTAGCAGGACCCCCTTCTTTTCTTACAGCTGAATGATATACTATATGTACATATGTATATACACATACATATCAAATTATATATTTTTATTCATTCTTTATTCATTCATCCATGAGCAGATATTAAGGCAGTTTTTATGTTTTGGCTATTGCAGAAAATACTGCAATTAACATAGGAGTGCAGATATCTCTTTGAGGTACTGCTTTTGTTTCCTTCAGATATATACCCAGAAATGGATTGTTAGGTCACATGGTAGTTCTATTCTCATTTTTTTTAGTAGCCTCCATAATGTTTTATAATGGCTGCACCAATTTACATTCCCACCAGTAGCATACAGGGTTCCTTTTTCTCCACACCCTCACCGACATTTGTTATCTCTTGTCTCCTCCTCTTCCTCCTCCTCCTCCTCCTTCTTCTTTGTTTGAAATAAGGTCTCACTCTATTGCTAGAGGTAAAGTGCAGTGGCATCATCATAACTCACTGCAACCTCAAATGCCTGGGATCAAACCATCCTCCTGCCTCAGTCTCCCAGGTAGCTGGGACTACAGGTGAGAGCCACCACGTCCAGCTACTTTTTCTAATTTTGTAGGGAGGAGGGCTTGCTATGTTGCTCAAGCTAGTCTCAAACTCCTGGCCACAAGCAATCCTCCTCCTTCAGCCTCCCAAAGTTCTAGGATTACAGGCATGAGCCACTGCATCTGCCCTTGCCTTTATAGCCATCCTAATTCCACTGTGGTTTTGTTTTTGCATTTCCCTGATGATTAGTGATGGTGAGCACCTTTTCATGTATCTGCTTGGCATCTGTATGTCTTCATTGGTCTTTTGCTCATTGTAAAATTTTATTAATTGTTTGTTTGCCATTGAGTAGTTGGAGTTCCTTATATATCTTGAATATAAAACCCTTACCAGATATATGGTTTAAAAGCCTACCATTCATAGGTTGTCTTTTCGTTTTGTTGGTTACTTCCTTTGATGTGCAAAAGCTTTTTAGTTTGATGTTTATATTCACTTTTATTCATGTTTTTGGTGTCATATACAAAAAAATCATTGCCAATACCAATACCAGGAAGCTTTTCTCCTATGCTTTCTTCTAGGAGTTTTACAAATTTAGGTCTTACATGTAAGTTTTTGATCCATTTCTACTTAATTTTTTTGAGTGGTGTAAGATAGGGATCCAATTTCCTCCTTTTGCACATGGATATTCAATTTTACCAGTGATATTTATTGAACTATCCTTTCATTATGCATATTCTTGGTGCCTTGCCAAATATTAGTTGACATATATGCATGGATTTGTTTCTGGGTTCATGTGCTGCATGCATTCTTCCAGCCCAGTTTGGTCATTCACATCAGTACCTCCTTTCCTGTCTGCCTGTGGGCTCTTCCTTAACTGAAGCCACAGAGTTGAGGACACAGTTAATCTCTGATTCTTTCCCACATACAAATCCAACTTTTCTCAGATGAGACCTATGTCCCAGAATGAGCTGGTATGTATGTGTGCATGCTGGTTTTTAGTTATCTAATTAGTTTTCTACATTTTAGTAATGACTTTTTTAGCTCTTACAGCATTGATTGAAAGAATGCTATGTACGATGGGTTGTCAGCTGCTTTCAGGCATAGTATCTTTTGATAACCACCATTTTCCACATGAAAAAAAAGAAGTTCAGAGAAGGTGTATAACTTCTCCAAGGCCAAATAGCTAGTAACTGGGAAAGCCAGCACTGGAACCAAGACTTTTGAAGTTTAATTTAAATATTTTTGTCTTATTATGGGCAACCAACCAAGCCAGAAAGAAGCCTCTGCCTGGGCTTTGTGACCACTCTTTAAAAAGATATAGTTTTTGAGTCTGCCAAGTAGAGGAACAGACACCTAAATTAAAAGACAGCTTATATTTACCCAAACTTTGAGATGTTGGC
This sequence comes from Loris lydekkerianus, assembly GCA_963574355.1. Taxonomy (NCBI): domain Eukaryota; kingdom Metazoa; phylum Chordata; class Mammalia; order Primates; family Lorisidae; genus Loris; species Loris lydekkerianus. The sequence goes on from CAUYPK010082490.1 coordinate 3,219, forward strand.
ACTAGTATAGAATCTTGGAAACATATCTTATGTTTAATAATGCATATAGTTGATTTCATGGGGGAGAACAACATTTTGTTTTTTGTTACGTCCCCAAAAGTTGCCTATATAGTTTTTATTTGGATGATACAACCTAGATGTCTTAAAGCCTGCTCCTGAATTCAGGGCTAATGTTTAGCTGGCATGCACCGGAATAGCTGTGTCAACTGTCAAATATTGAAACAATTTCAGAGCTGGCAGAATGCTCTTGCCCCTAATCCTCGGAAGACCTTGATTCAGCTCTCCTGTACCCTCATTTGGGAGTCCCTATCTACCGACGACCCCTCCTGCCTCCCCATGATCCAGCAACCAAAGGGTTAACCACTGACCTCCCAAGGTCTCCCGCTCTCACCAGCACCCTGGAGCGGCACTCACCATCTCAGTCTGTTAGGACACTATAGCCAAACATCACAGCCTGAGTAATCTGTAAATAATAGAATTTTATTTTCTCACATTTTGGGAGGTTAAGAAGTCCAAGATCAAGGTCCTAGCAGATTTGGTGTCTGGTGATAGTCTGGTCTTTTCTTCTAAGATAGCACCTTGAAGGGTAAAGAATACCCTAGGGCACTCCCTTCGACCTCTTATTATTTATTTATTTATACTTTTGCCTTTAAGGATTTACATTCTAAGTTTTCGCTTTTTTGTCATCTTTTTCCAGATTAACATGAGGATACAAATGATTGTGTACTATGTTTGGGTTTGTCAGGTCAGGTCCCTGTTACAGTTGTGACCCTCACCCCGGAGGTGTGCCATGTAACCTTACCTTGTGTCCATTAGGGAGACCCTACATCTTTTGTATGACTCTGGATGGAGTTGGAGAACATTCTCTTTAGCAGAGTATCGCAAGAATGGAAAAGCAAGTATTCAGGCTCAACGCCTGTAGCTCAATGGTTAGGGTGCCGGCCACATACACTGGGGCTGGCTGGTTCAAACCTGGCCCAGGCCTACTAAACAACAATGCCAACTACAACAAAAAATAGCTGGGCTTTGTGGCGGGCGCCTGTAGTCCCAGCTACTTGGGAGGCTGAGGCAAGAGAATCACTTAAGCCCAAGGGTTTGAGGTTGCTGTGAGCTGTGACAACATGGCACTCCTCCGAGGGCAACATAGTAAGATTCTATTTCAAAAAAAAAAAAAAGAAAAGAAAAGAAAAGAAAGCACCCAATGTACTCAATACTAACATGAAGCTAGTAGATGAACTAATACACACCCACACAGGAGAAAAACTCAATTAATTCAAGTTGGGGGGGGAGGGGAAAACAGAGGGAGATTGGTGGGCCTTCAATCTCTTTTAAAAGGTCACTAATTGGGCGGTGCCTGTGGCTCAGTGAGCAGGGCGCTGGTTTGAAGTCACCCCAGCCAAACCGCAACAACAAAAAAATAGCCAGGTGTTGTGGCAGGCACCTGTAGTCCCAGCTACTTGGGAGGCTGAGGCAGGAGAATAGCCTAAGCCCAAGGAGCTGGAGGTTGCTGTGAGCTGTGACACCACAGTACTCTACTGGGGGAGACAAAGTGAGGCTGTCTCTAAAGAAAATAAAAAATAAATAAAAGGTCACTAATCCCATTCATGGCAGCTGCACCCTCATGATTTAATCATCCTCTAAAGGCTTCACCTCTTAGTACCATCCCATTGGTGATTAAAGTTTCAGTGTATGAATTGGGGGGGCATATCTAGACCTTAGCACCTTCCCAGTACTAATATTTCCTACCATTACCCTTTTGTGCTCAATAAACTTGGCATTTTAGAAAGACCTATTAAAAAAAAAATAGAAGGACCTCTGATAGTGAAAGAGGATACCCAGGAAGGGTGAGGTCTAGGAGAACAGGGGTCTTCTCAAGGAGACCCCAAAGATACACCTGCAGGGTCCTCTCCATGGTGACTCAGCTCTTAGGAATTTGTAGACTTAACTTCTTGGGACCTGGAAATTTCCACTTCAGTGAAATCCTGTAGTTCTGTGGGGGCTGGAACAGCTTCTCCTGCTTGATTCAAACTGACCAATGAGAAAGGTACCTGTGGGTTGCAACTTTTTGACTGGAAATAAAAAGGGGAAGACCCAGCCAGTTCAGCCAGTTGGAGAGCGTGGCCATTTTGAATTCTTCTAGGCTATTTGCTTTACCGGCTGAAATAAAGCCCTTCCCCTTATAAACATGGTGTTTGGGCTCTTTCTCTCCATTGGGCCTCATCTTCCTGCAACAATAGGGCTATGTCCTAGAGGTGGAGGGGAATTCTGCTTTTGGGAGTTCCTCCATCCTTCACCATGACCCTCAGCATCTACCTGTCCTTTGTCCTATCCGCTTGGGGCTCATGCTGTTTCCATAGGGCAAGGACCCGTCCCTTACAGAATCCTGGTCTCCTGAAATGTCCTCTGAATAAAAAGGCTCCACAGTCATCTGAGTTGGTGAGTGCTGCTCACGTTTATCCACCTTATCCACATTATCCATGTTTGCAGAGTACAAGCTCTGAAAAGATCTGCAATGAAGGAGATGATTTAACTTTGTTTACCCAGCATTTCCCAGTCATTCCTGGAACCCTGGTCCCCTCCCCTTCCCCCATCATGCCTGTTACATTTTCACTTTTCCACAAGAGAAGCTGAGGAAGGATCAGAGCCTTAGAATGAGAAGAGGAAAATGCTGCCTGGTGTGTACTGTGTACAAGACGGGTGGGAAGTGCAGTGGGAGGGGAGCAGAAGGAGGAACAAACACGTTCAAGGGGCTCTTTCACCCACGGTCTCTGCCCCACTCTGAGTCCTGGGCCAGCCGGCCGCTGGGGATCCCCCAGGACGTCTGGAGGACCTCGGGGCAGATACCCCCTGCTGGTGAAGAACTGAGTCTATGTTTGGACTTTGCCTGTTCTGCTGTGTAACTTTGAGCATGTTACTAAATTCCCAGGGTGTCTCTTCCTCCAGCTTTGTACATTAAATTAGATAACTTATTGAGGTGATCTGAAACTTAACCGAGTCACCGGAGAACTTGTTAAGACACAGATGGCTGGGCCCCACCCCTGGGGTTCCTTCTTTAGGTCTGGAATGGACTGACAATTTGCCTCTGAGTAGTTCCCAGGTGGCGTTGGTCCTGCTGGTGGGGGACCACTCTTTGAGTAGCGTTGATATACATGAAAGTGCAAATTTGTAATTTATAAAGTATGTGTCTTAGTTCATTTAAATGGCTCAATCTGTTCTGTGTTAAAATAACTATGTGTTCCTGGGAGAAGGTTTCTCTCTCACTACCTGTGTATGCTTGGGGTAAAATGTTTTTGTTTCTATGCCGAGGACTGATTCCCATAATGGACATTTTAGGAAGCAGCTGGGACCTGGGCAGCCTCTGTCACACCGCATGACAGGTACCCACTCTGGCTATGGGTGTCAGTCCCCCAGACATTTCCGTGGGAGAGCAGAGGTCATCTGCCATCTCCAAAGAAGCAGTAGAGATCGAATCTCCTTGGGTAAGTTCTATTTCCTCTTGAAGTTTCCCAGTATCCATCAAGACACAGAGGTTCTGAGAAGTCCTGCAGGGAAGAATACCCTATTTAATTTTCCTGTGGTATAGTGGTTAGACAGACGGGATCTAGACCTGTGCTGTCTGATACAGTCACCACTAGCCACACGAGGGCATTAATACTTGAATTCATTCAATTTATATAAAATTGAAAATTCAGTTCCTCACTCCTATTTCAAGTACTCACTGGCACAGGTGGCTGACCCTGCCACTCTGGGAGTGCACACGGGGCGTGTTCCTTTCACCGCAGAGCGTTTCACTGATCTAGGTCAAAACCTCATTCTACCAACTCACCAGCTATGGCAGCCAGGCCACTTCCTTACATTTGTGGTGCCTCAGTTTTCTGAGCTGTACAATGGGGCTGACACACATCCACAGTACATATCTCACAGGGTTATGGCGACAATTAAACAAGTTAACACAGGGGGCACCAAAAAACGTGTGCACATTTTAAGAAAGGAAAAAATGGTATTAGAATCATCACACTGAGTATATGCCGATAACACAAGATGAATACAAGTCGTGTTGAGCACCTCTTGTAATTGCAGAAGGCAAATGTGACTTGAGGATTACACATTTACTACTGTTTTTTTCCTTTCTTAAAATGTGCATACATGGTTTTGGCAACTCTCTGTGTGTGAAGCACTTAGAACTGTGTCTGGCACATAGCAAGCTGCTGCTAAGTGGTGCCTAGTACACGTGTGTGCACGTTTAAATGTAGGTTTTTGTTATTATTGGGATGATTGTCATTGAAAAGATAGTTTGTTGCAGTTCTCAAGACAAGAGGGCCTTCCAAAACTATAGGGAAGCACCACGGTTGGTCAGGAGTCTGGAGTGAGGAGAAACATGAGCAAGAATCTTTATTTTTGTTTCATGAATGAAACAGAATCAAGAGACTTTTTTTCCAGATAAAGAAATTGAGAAAATAAAAAAATAAATAAAATAAAAAAAGAAATTGAGATTCAGAGACACGGAGAAAATTGTTCAGGTTCACAGAATCAGAAAGTGGGGGAGCGGGGACTGAAATCCAGGTCTGTCCGCCTTTGGAAATCTTGCTATTTCAACCATACTGTGGTCAGAGACACAGAACCTCACAAAGTGGCAGCCATAATTCATTTTCTTTTCATTTCTGGCGCTCTTGTTGTACAAACCCTCTTTAAAAGGAGTAATAGAAACACGGATTCTGAGTGTCTGCAGTGAATGCTCGGAACCTACCATGTGAGCTCTGATTAATAGATGCCAACTGCCAACTAGCCAGAAAAACTCCAGCATCGTAAATCTGTCCCTGGCTTCTCATGAGAACTGATGGATGAGGAATTCAGCTTAAATATTTAACAATCGATAATTCAAATATCCATCCAACCATTTGCAAGTTGACATGTTTATAAATACGAGGGCCGCACTTGCTTGCATTTCACTTGAAACTTCGAGTTGAATGGAGGGGTAGAAACACCCCATAGTCTATGGGGAGGAATCAGAGGGAGTAAATAGAATTATCTTCTCAGTCTCGGCTCAGCTGGCATCCACTAAACTTCCAGCTTCAGTCCTGGGGCATTGTTCACGCCCGCCTATTGCTGGCGAGTGGATCAACCACAAGGATTGTGTGGGAAGGCCCAGCTGTGCCGAGGGCCAGATGCTGCAGCCTCAACGCCTTTGCATCAGCAGCTCCAGGGAAAAAACCTAAGGCATGGCCAGACAGGACAATGAATTCTTCACTCTGAGCTTCCACAATCTCTGTCAGTAGAGGGATCAGCGCTCAGGCAGTGATTCCACCTCCTTCCCTCATGTTCGCTTCCCCACAGCCAGCTGGAAACGAGGTCCAGGTCTGGCGGACATTGTAGCCCAGTGCCTGGAGGCTGTGCACTGTGTGTGCCCAGCTGCTGGGTAGGTTATTGCTGTTCGAATCTAAGTATTTTCTTTTTTCTTTTTTTCATTTTTATTTTTACATATACATGTGTTTATTAGGTTTCCATTTTTCTGCCTTCACAAAATTAAAGTGGCTTAAAATTTAATAATAATAATGTTTAAGGACTAGAAACAAAAACCTCGTAAAGAATGAGCAAACATAAATACATTCAGAAACGAAGTCAGAGAATTGCTGCATCGAAATATTAAGCAATAATAATAATGCAAAGAAAGTAACATTCACATTGTCAAATAAGAGTGTGTCTATTACAGAATGCTTTGACTCTGAGATTCAGTATGGAGTCTTCAGTTAACTTCTAACTGTAATCTTAGTATTTTGAAGGAAGAAAGTTTAAAGTCAGCACTGACAGCAGTGATTTATCTGCACTTCATAGTTATTGAATTTAGAGGCTCCGTCCACTTGCTGATTTATGAAACTGCTCCCTCCTCTGAAGGAGAATCAGAGCCCCTCCGTTGCTCCTAATGGACAGATGCTTCGGAAGCACTTAGAGAAACCCTTGCTGATAAGACTCACACCTAGAAGAGAACCCTGTTTCAAGTCATCTTTGCATAACCTTCATTATTTGTGTTTCCTGCACAGCCAATAACTCACCCTCTCCAGAGAAGGGTGGGGTTGTTGGCTTACGTCTCTGATGCTACAGGGGTTGAAGAGTCAGGCCCGGGCAATGAGCTGCCTGCCACATCTGCCCGCCTTCGCCCACACTGTCTGGCTGTGTCTCCTCCAGCTGCTTGGCCCGAGGGTCCCCAGGTTGAAGGGAGACCCACAACCCCAGCGTCAGCGGCCACACTCCCTAGTCTGGGTTCTCACCTTCCTATGGCTGCCCCTGGAAGCAATCCTAGTAAGGACCTCGACCACTAACCTTGTCACAGAACAGCACAGATTCTGAGCCCTCGATGGCAACGGAGAAGAGGAAGGAGCTGTGCTGCTGAAACGACCTCAGGCCTAGTGTGCCCACCGCTCTCGTGGCTGGGGAGAGGCTGTGAGTTCTCTGTGCCAACAGTAATTGAGGATTCCAGTTGGCAGGTGGCCTGTTAATGAAAAGATTCCCGGGCAGAAGCATACCTAGTGTAGAATTTTAGCTCCAGTCTGGGAAAACAAAACTGGCTGCTAGGGACAGAAAAGTGCAGAGCACCAGCCATAGGTCTGTCTTGGATTTATATTTCAAGGGCTACAGAGGAATAGAGAAGGTGTAATTCAGTTACAAAGGGAAAACAAAACAGATTGAAGCCAATGATCAATGAATGACGGAAGGTGTGACGCACAGAACTTCTGGAAACTTCTGTGAAACGCGGCGATGGGAGCTCACGCACACCCTGCGTGGCAATTTCAAAGCATATTCACAGGCATTTCATTGAGTCAGGTAGAACAGATCAGAGGGAGAATTTGGAGAGGGAATTTGTGTGTCTTTTCCACTTCTGGGAGGAGGGAAAGGCACACAATTTAGCTATTAGAAATAAAGGAAGTTATTGATACATTTAGGAGAAAGCAGAGTGGTGGGTAAGACCTTACAGAGAACATCTGGGGTCTGGGGCCCTGTGCTTTCTCTCCCTGACAGGATGAAGCCAGCACATTCATGACTCTTGCAGCTGCAGATGTGTGTGTTCTGTCTGCTTTAGCCACTGGTGCAGCTGCCCAGAGGGGCCTCCGCCCTTCTCTCCTCCCCTGTGCACGTGGGCTTGGGCTGAGAACAAATGCCACGGTTGTCCTCCACGTCCCAGGAGGCTGGCCTGATGGGAGCAGAAAGATTGAAGAAGCTAGACTTCCCATTGGAGACTCCTAATCTCTCTAGGAAGTAGATACCATGGGTTATATCTTTAAAATAAGCAGACAGATGAGTACCCTGCTCAAAAGTCACACGTACACGCTGTTTCTTTCTTTCTTTTTTATTTTATTTTATTATTTTTTTATTTTTTATTATTAAATCATAGCTGTGTACATTGATATGGTCATGGGGCATCATACACTAGCTTCACAGACCATTTGACACATTTTCATCCCACTAGTCAACATAGCCTTCCTGGCATTTTCCTAGTTACCGTAGCATGACATTTACATTTCACATTTGCTGAGTTTCACCCTTTCCCTTGTGAGATGCCCCGTAGGTGTGATTCCACCAATACCCCTCCCTCCACCCCCTCCCCCTCCCTCCTCTCCCTCTCCCCCTTTCCCCTATTCTTAGGTTATAACTGGGTTATAGCTTTCATGGGAAAGCCCTAAATTAGTTTCATAGTAAGGCTGAGCACATTGGGTACTTCTCACAGAGCTGAGATTTTAGTCGGCTGACTCTAGCTCTTTCCCTTTGTTCTACAAAAAAGTGGAACATGAGCCCTGGGGAGGGGAAGGGCTAGGAGCTGGGACCCAGAGCTTCTGTCCCTCTTGAGTGGAGAGGTCTCCTCTTTTTCTCATGGAATAATTCCAAGTACAATCTTAGAAAAAAGACCTTGTGCTGTTAAAAAATGTTTGATGACCACTATACCAGACAAGCTAAATTTCCTTTCTATTCATATCTGATAACCAGATATGAAGATGAAATGGAAACTCTGAATGTTATCTGAAGACCTGGTTCTTACATACTAGGCTGATTTGCACATAAACAATCCTTTCACTAAGCTGGTACTAACACAGACTGGAACCTCAGGCTCAGACCACTGCATTTGCAAGATGGCCCATCTTCAGAAGTATTGATTAGATGACATTGGGAGCCCCGGTACACTGGTTACTGTCCTTGTGTGTAATGTCCTGACCTCCTCTGCCTGGTTCCAAAAGGCCAGATGCCTTTGTGGAGTTCCGTGTGAGGCCAGATTTGGAAAATTACTTTTCCAAGGACAGAAACCTTTTAGTATTTTGGCAATTATTACTGCAAAATCACCCAGGGAGGAAGGTAGTTTTAAACACAGTTAGGATTCTATTTTAAGGAGAAATCATAAACTGGCCATTTAATGTGCTAATGTTTGAGCTACTGTGAAGCAGAGAAGGCAGAGGCTATTACAAATTTGCTAATACCATCAAAACTCACAAAGTGATAAAACGAGGCTACGTGAGGAAAAGGCAGTCATGCCAAGCGTTAGCCGTGTCAGTAGCTGTGAAGATGACAGGAGACCAGAGAGCTATGATGAGAATCAGCAAGATGGACCAGGCTGTTTTGTCCGCAGTCTTCGTGGGGACCCTTGGTGGCTCCTGATCTCCAAAGCAGAGCCACACACACCCTGGCACACACCCTGTACTTCCAGTGCATTTATTTTTATTTCAATTACTGAAAATGACTATTTTGTGTGATTTTTATAATGTTATAGGATTTCAGTACAGTCGTACACAAATATAATTTTAAATAAATATGTAGCTATTTATTTAAACTCAATTTATTTATTTATTTATTTATTTAAACTCAATCTGAATCAATTCAGATATATTTTTGGATGAATTCTTTGCTATTCAAACTCCAGACTACTTGATGTCAGAAACTCAGGAACCAGCTAAGCTGATACTCCTCATCACGTGAATGTACTATCACAACTCGGGAACTGATATATTTAGATAGTGAAGGTTAGTTGTGTGTAATTATGGAGATGTCTGTTTTGTTTTTTTTTAAACTGATAAGATGCACTATTTAAAGAACTGAGGAGGCCAGGTGGGGTGCAGCGGCTCACACCTGTAATTCTAGCACTTTGGGAGGCTGAGGCAGGAAGATTGCTTGGGGCCAGGAGGAGTTTAAGACTGGCCTGGGCAACACAGTGGGAGCCTGTCTCTACAAAAAAAAAAAAAAAATTTAGCCAGGTACAGTGGCACAAGCCTGTAGTCCCAGCAACTTGGGAGGCTGAAGCAAGAGGATTCCTTGAGCCCAAATTTGAGATTGCTATAAGCTATGATTGCACCACTGCACTCTAGCCAGGGTGACAGAGAGACTCTTCTGTCACACACGGAAAAGAACTGAGGAGACCACAGCTGCAGAAGACCACACCGATGAACTGACTCCGAGTCACAGGCAGACAATGTTTGCACAAGCTGGGACAAGAGGGAAGTGTAAAGTGAAGTCGTAGCTTCTTGGAGATTAGCTTCTGCCTTCATTATATGCCGTGAAAATTTTATGTGGTTGAAATTTCCCTTGAAGATTCCTTAGGAAAACAGAAGTTGGGAGGCTAAGCTTTTTCTTTAGGTTGAGAAAAGATGGCTATGTCTGAAACCCTAATGAAGATAACAAGTCACACTTCAGAGCCACGTGGCACTCGGGACTGAACTCGGCTCACTGACACACTTTGTAGGAGGGCAGGAAGGAACAGCCAGGCCCGTGCGCCCTCCTCATGCCCCCAGGGCTGTCCTGGTTGAATGTGGTGCTGGCTGCCCACCTCTGTGAGTACACTGGAAACCCCAGGATTAGACACTTAAGAGTGTGAATCGCATGCTATGGTAATTATATCTCAATGGAGCTGTTATTTAAAAAAAAAAAAAAAAAAAAGTATAGTCCTAGGCCACTCATGTGAACTCAATACTGCTCTTGGTTCCAGGAAAGCGGGGCCCCTCTCCTGGACCCCACACTTTAAAGTGTCCATACTGGCCTTCCTATAAATGTACCCTCCTCATAGGTCCACGAGGCCACTGGGATGGGATGAGCCAGAGTCTCATTGTCCATTCCAGGTGCTCTGAAGCTCCTGGCCAAATTGACCAGCTGGCTTTCGTGACCTCTGGAGGCCATCACCTGTCTGTCCCCAGGACCATGGCAAGCTTTGCCACAGGTGCATATACTCACAATTGCAAGGGGCAGCCTTTGCACCTGGGTAGGGGTGAGATCCAGACCTTGGAATGCATTTGGGACGTCCAAGCATGGGCACAAAACCCCTCACAGTGCAGGACTGATTGAGGGTAGGAAAAGAAGGCGTTAGTTGGGGGCCAGACACCCCTACCTGTACTTTTGTTCCAAGTCCCTCATTTATTAGGACTTACAGGCTGTGATGAACAGGTCTAAAACCAGAATGTACATCAACTTGGCATGGTACTTTTCCAATATACATTCCTTCCTTTTCAGAAATCTGAATATAGTAATTGCTCATGTTCTAAGTGTTAGTCTCCCTTTTATGCATTTAACATGTATTATCTCATTTATTTTATAGTGAGGTTGGTAGTGTTATCACCCCAACTTTCCTAATGAGAACGCTGAAACTTGGAGGAGTTAAGTAAATAGTTGGGTGGGGATTTAGTCACAGGACCATCGGACAGAATCCCACCAGCCCTACTACTCCCCAGTAATGCCTGGCTCCTAGATAAGATTGTGTGAGCCAGAAACAGCCTCTTTTTATCTTCTAACAATTCTGAGAGTGACACAGTAAGAAAAAAAAAGAAAAACGCTATACCCTCCAACAGAATAGTTGACTGGGATCCTTTCATTTGAACAAGACCAGACAGCGCAGAACATGCATAAGGGCTGTGATAGGGATCACATTGTAGAGGGCAGTCTCATTTTTTTCTGCAGCCCAAGGCAATGGGCTGTCAGTCATTCCTCCCAAGATTAATCTTTCTGCATCAGAGATATGGAGATTAAGGGTTCAGGCATGATGACTTATGCACAGATGAATTTGATTTTCTATATGTTACTAAAAATTTGGTTCACAAAGCATTCCTTCCATCTGAAATCTAAGCAGCATGGTTACTCAAAACTTATTGATGTGCCTGAGGGTGGTATTCTCAAGGTTACAAACAAGAACTCCACATTTACCAGCTTGAACTGTTTTTCTAAACAGCTGAGTCAATTCTAGCATGGTTCAGCAAAAAGGAATTCACAATAAATAAATATTTGTTGCCATGTTCCATTCTTAGGTGACATTCCCATTTGACAGATGGGGAAACCAAGGCTCAGAGTTCTGTAAATTGTCCAAAGTGATAGGGCCAGAAATCAAGTCAGTCTTCTGATGGCACTTTACATTTCCGTGTCCAGTATTTTCCAGAAACAGGGCACTGTCATTTTTCAAATCTCACACGACTTTAAGGTTAACCTAGTGAGTGGTGTAGGGATGTGGACCACCAGTGGATGCGTCACCAGCCCCCACTTCTTCATTCAGAAGGGAAATAGCAGCCAGACCCTTATCCAGAGGGAACTCCCTCCCTAGGCTTAGCTCCGTCCCTGGATGGACGGCCTCTGCTTTACCTCCAGAGGAAGATCGGGTTGGTTTCAGTTGTTCAGGCCGACTACTCTGGGCCACAAGGCTTTGTCAACTTGTCAGAGACAAGGTGTAGCTGGTAAGTGAGGAGACTCAGGAAAGAAGTCCCCTCTTTCATTTACGGCAACTACGGGACGAGACCAGTCTGCTTTGGAGGGGGTAGTGTGTGGAGGACAGGCCTGAAAATACGGTATTGTTCTTGTTTTTGTGAACACATGAAGAAGCAGCCCAGAGGGAGTGGGCGGGTGGGGGCAAAGGAGCTGACCAGGGAAGGACTGGGTGGGAGAAGGGTGGCCGTGACACTCTGACCTCAAGATCAAATCACATGCGGACTCCTTGTTTTTGCTTGATTTTGATTGCATTGACACAGTAAGCACAGAATACCCGTCACTTTACATTTAAGAAGCTGAAGCTCAGAGAGGCTGAGTAACTTCTCCCCACAGCTGGGAAAAACCATGTCTAGGGCTGAAGCACAGTTCCCTGTATGTCAAGCCCACAGCTGCGTTAGTACTTTTCAAGACACTTTCTCCGAACTTGGGCAAGAGCAGTGCCGTTTCCTCCTCACCAAGGAAAAACAAGCAAACACCCACTCCACAGAAGATGTATGGGGCGAAGGCCAGAAGAAATTCAGAAGAACAATAAGGCCGTTGTAATAGAGTTGAGCCAAAGCCGACAGAACCAGCAGAATTAGAAACGGTCAATCCTGGGCATTCAGAGCAAGTTCTATTAAAATCGTTGACTGATTTATTAGAAACCAGGGAGGCCACTTTACATTTGTTATAATTACTAGGAACCTCAGAATATTCCCATTACAAGGCCAAAATCTGTGAAGCAAAGAAAAAAGTGTGATAAAAAAGAATAAAATATTAAGTTTAGAATAGACCTTTAAACATCATCGCATCCCACCTCCCACCAATGGAGAAGTTCATTTGCTCCGTCCTTCATAGACGGGCATTCTGCCTGTCTGAGGACCTTCAGGGATGGAGATCTCACTACCTCAGTAAGTAACAAATTTGTTAAACTACACCGTAGGGGCAGTGCCTGTGGCTCAGTGACTAGGGTGCCGGCCCCATATACCAAGGGTGGCAGGTTCAAACCTGGCCCCGGCCAAACGGCAAAAACCAGAAAAAAAAAAATACCCAGGCATTGTGGTGGGTGCCTGTAGTACCAGCTACTCGGGAGGCTGAGGCAAGAGAATCGCTTAAACCCAAAAGTTGGAGGTTGCTGTGAGCTGTGACACCATGGCACTCTACCAAGGGCGATAAAGTGAGGCTCTGTCTCAAAAAATAAAAATAAATAAATAAACTACACTGTAATCTGACTTACTTAATAAATTTGAAATACATATAGGCAAAAGCAGTAATGTTACAGAATAATATTTTTATATTAACTTTTTTTATTTTTGCTTCTCAGTATTTCCTGTTACCCTAGAATAAACTTTTCTCTGATTTGATGAACGGCTTGTGCATTCTGCGTTCTCTGCCTCAGAAGATGGATGGCTACAAAGAATGCAGAAAAAAAAAAAAAAGAATGCAGAAAATGAGTGTGTGGCTTCTGAGTTTTAAAAGTCTCCGGCAGAGCATAAGCAGCAGAATCAGAAATATAGATGCACAGCCAGACTCTCCTGACTTCAGACAACAGCACCAGCAGCAGCAACGGAAGATTCTCTGGCTGGGAAAGGTAAAAAGAGCCAGCGGGAGCAAGGAACTCTCAGACACAGGGGTGCTTATAAATGACCTGCACCTGCCCCAGCTGAGGTCAAGGCCTGGATGAGAGGGGCAGCAGAAATTCCAGACAGGCTTCAGAAAGTCAAGAGAGTCTGTGAACAGCGGAAATAGGCCAGAGGAGAAATGGCCATGTGGGTCATCTAGGAAACAGACGTGTGCTGGCTTGCAGGCCCAGAGTGGTGGGGGCACTGGGAGAGCTGGACGATGTGGTGCGTGGCTTTTGTGGTTGGGAGGTGGCAGCTTCCATGGTGACCTGCACCGGCTCAGCACACACAAGTACCAGTGAGATCGAGGAGATGAGTCCTGACCAGGCCAGGTTCCTCCAACATCACGGTGCCACACAACACCCCAGAACAAACACACTCCCACGGGGCTGGTCGCTTGTCACTTTTTGGCTTACCCAAAACTCTTTCTGGGATTCCTTAAAGAAATTCTTTCTCAGGAGTAGGGTGCCGGCCCCATATGCTGGAGGTGGCGGGTTCAAACCCAGCCCCAGCCAAAAACGGCAAAAAAAAAAGAAAAGAAATTCTTTCTCTCCTTCCACCACCCCCTCTTCTACAGTGAGGACATGTGACTAATGGTCACAAAGTGACTCCTTCTACCCAGAAATTCGACTCTTGAGTGAGTGAAACAAAGACAAAGGGGAGATGAGACCACTGGCAGTGATGGTGACAGAAGTCTATCCTGACTGTGGTTACAAATCCCTGCCAGTTTTTCCTACTGCCCCACCTTCCTGGGTTCCTGACAATTTCCCAAACCTGTGAGCTGTCCAATACCGTCCAATGAATTCCTCTCTCCTACAAGTTAATCAAAATCTGTTTCTGCTCCTTGCAGCTGATTGACACAGAAATCTGTGCCGAGGAATATGCTGAGGGCCTGCAGGTCACAAGGCTTTGTGGTCGAAATCTGGGGTTGGTCACATAGCCTCAATGAGAAGTTGGGGACAACAGTGCCCTTTTAGGGTTCAGGGACAGGGATCTGAAGCCCACAGTCTGTACAGTACCTGTGCTCCTTTGGAGGAAAAGCTCATGAAAGGTGAGGAAAGCTCAGGGGTGCACATGACCCTTGTCCTGGGACGGTATAAAAGACAGGAGTTTTTCCAGGACTGCAGAAGAATGGCTGCTTCCGATGGCCCCGGCTGCTTATTAAAAGAGCGACAAACTAAAAACCTCAGATTCTCAATTTAGGGCAGACCTGGGAACTTTCTAGGGCAGTGCTAAAGGAATTGTCAACTTCTAAAACCCTATGGCTGAGAGAATAGAAAACAAATTCAAAGTTGGACTCTGAGGTTTGTAAAATTACACCAGTTGAGTTCTCGGCCTTGTCACGCCTCTTTGGAGGAAGCTGAGGTGCTGATGGGGTGAGACTTGGGACGGGTTTACGGGAAGGCACGGCTCAGCATCCAGCCAGCGTGCCCTCTGTCTTTGGGTGTTGCTTCTCTTTGTTTTTTGCTCAAAGACACCGTAACTCTCTTACTAGAAAGAGTTACCTGGGAACCAGGGGTCTGTCCTTCGTCCGCACCGCAGCACCCCTCCCCTGTCTCCAGGGTCTGACCTAGAATCCGTGGGAGTGGGAGGAGGAGAAAGCCAGACCTGGAGCTGAGGCATGTGTAATAAATGATTCGCAAGACTTTGCTAATTTACACCTTCAAAGCCCTGGGGAATGTGTGTGGGCCTGAGTTCTGCAGGCTTTGCCTGAGGGCAGAGAAATATGATTTTAGACCCAATCGTAGAGCTGGATGCGGGTGTTCTTGTCACAGGCTCTGGATTCTGTTGCGAGGGAGCTCAGAGCAGCTGGGAGTAGACACCGTTGTTTGTTCAACTGGTTGACAGAAATCTGGACTCCGTGATGGCCAACATTAAACAGAGTTGAGATGTCATAAATTTCTTGATATCAAATAAAGGAAAGAATCCAAAGACTGAGGGAGAGGAATGCTGGAGGGAATCCCAGGAGAGCTCAGAGGACATCCAGTCTGCCAAAGTCTTTAGAAATACCTCGATGAGGGGAGTACCAGCTGTTCTCTGGAGGTTGGGGAGACTGATAGGATGTCAGGTGGACACAGCCCCCCGGATTCATTGGGGAGGGAGGGTCCCAGGACCAGCAGCTCTTCAGTGGCAAAGATCGAGGCTGAAGGGAGGAATCCTCCATCTCTTTCCTGGGGACACGGGGCTTTAATTCAGCTACTGAGATTGTTCAATCCAGATTTCTGAATCCCAAGCAAGGAAAACAAGGATGAGGAATCTTAAGACTGTATCAGAGAACTTTAGGAAAGAGACCCAGTTACTCAACCCTGCTTAATTTGATTTTTTTTTTTTTTTTTGCCAGAGTTGGGTCTGAACCTGCCACCTCCGGCATATGGGGCCGGTGCCCTACTCCTTTGAGCCACAGGCGCCGCCCTTAATTTGACCTTGGATATCTTACAAAGGTGACCACGATCAAGCCCTCAGTTAACAAGTTCATCTTGCTCCACTCTCCCACTCAGCCCCTAGGATTCAGCCACATGGGCCTTGTCTCAGTTCCATGAACTTGCCCAGATTCCCCCCTCGTGACTTTCACAGACACTGTTTACTCAGCTTAGAATATTCGTCTCCCAGATCTGGCCTGGTTAACTCTGCACATCCTCCAGGTTTCAGAAAATATGAGCCCTTTCCTCTATTTTCCTCTTTAGCTCTTATCAGAATGTTAATCAGATTTTAATTTGTATATATTTTTTGTAATGCCTTTCTCTAGGTTTCCCGAGGGGTGTCTGCCCTGCAGATTTGCAACTGTGGGCCTAACAGAGAGCTGGTGCTCAAAAGAGATTTGGTACCTGGATGCTGGACACACCCCACTTTGACGCTTCTCCTCAGCCCCCACTAATGAATATAAGTCTCTGAAGACGTTTGTAACAGCACCGTACCATGTCATGACAGGGGTGATGGTAATAGTAGCTACATTGCTGTCTGCCAGGCCCAGTTGTGGGGGCTGTATGTGTATAACTTAATATTTAATCTTCCCAAACTTTGGGGGGTATAGACACTTGTATTCCTACTTTACACATGTGGAAAGTGAGATTAAAAAAATTAAGTAACCTGGGCAGTGCCTGTGTCTCAAAGGAGTAGGGCTCTGGCCCCATATGCTGGAGGTGGCAGGTTCAAACCCAGCCCCAGCCAAAAACTGTAAAAAAAAAAAAAAAAATTAAATAACCTTTCTTAGAGTCTCACAGACATCACCAGGTCCAGCCAAGATTTGTACCTTGGCATTTTGATTCAGAACTTGTGCTTTTTTTTTTTTTTTTCTTGAGACAGAGTCTTATTTTGTCACCCCTGGTAGAGTGCTGTGGTTCACAGCTCACAGCAACCTCAAACTCTTGGACTCAAGTGATCCTTTTGCCTCCGCTTCCTGAGAAGCTGGGACTACAGGTGCCCGCTACAAACACCTGGATTTTTAAATTTTATTTATTTATTTATTTTTTTTTTGAGACAGAATCTTGCTCTTGCTTAGGCTAGTCTCAAACTTGGGAGCTCAAGCAATCCACCTGCCTTAGCCTCTCAGAGTGCTAGGATTACAGGCCTGAGCCACCACCCCTGGGACTCAGATTTTGTGCTTTAATCTCAATGTTACATTGTACATAACATTCTATTTCATTGACCCGGTACCTCATTGATATACATTTAGGTTGCTTCTAACACAGGGCCATTGTAAATACTTGAATTACCATATATACTAGAGTATAAGCCGAGTTTTTTCAGCACAAAATTTGTGCTGAGTTCGGGTTTTTCGGCACAAATTTTGTGCTGGAAAAAACTCGGCTTATACTCGAGTATATACGGTAAGCCCATTGTCTTTGCACAATTATCTGGTTGTAGTTGAAAATATTTTGCCAAATTTCCAGACAGATCGAATGTTTTCCATCAGTAATATTAGAAGGCTCTTTCCTGAACCCTTTATGCTTTTAAAGATCTTCAAATTTAACAGGAGAAAATAGGCTGCAAGATTTGCCAAAAAAAAAAACCCAAACAAACAAAAAAACACAGGTTGCCCAGCTAAATTTGCATTTCAGATAAGAGGAAATTTTTTAGAATAAGTGTATCCTGAGCAATATTTGAGACACATTTCTGCTTAGTATAAGCATGCCTCTTGCAACCTGTGGGACATGCTTATATTTTACAGTTATTCACTGGGTTCATCTGAAGTTCAAATTTGAATTCAAATCCCGGTTTAACTGGGTGCCCCATGTTTGTCTAGTAACCCTAACAAGAAACGGAGTACTTCATTTACATTTGTCTGCCTACCTTTCCTTAACTAGTCATGACAAAATGATTTATGAAGTAGTTGCTAAGTGCTAGCAAGAAGGAATACACAGCCCCTGACATCGGCTGGTGCACACTGTCTAGTGACGAGAAGGGACACAGAACTGAATCTAATAGAAAGTGGCTAAGGACAGTGATGGACACAGGCACAGGGGCTCAATGTAAGGCCAGATGGGGAAGGCAGAGAAGGATTCCTGAAAGAGCTTAGAGGACAAATGAAGTTTAGCTATGCTGAGGGGTGGAGGGGTATTTTAGGCAGATGGGAGCCCTGTAATCAAAACTTCACAATCATGTAGGTGGCTATAAGCAGTTGATATTACTGTAGCCCAGAGTGGGAGGCAGGGACGGATGAGAAATGAGCATGGGGAAGGAGGAGCTGAATTACAAATGTGGTTCGTCTTTTATGCCACCTATGTACCTAATGGAAGAAGATTTTCAACAGGACCGTGTCACCATGTCAGAGACATCCTCCCTCTTGTCCTGAGCAGCTACCACTTGCCTTTTCTGTCTTGATTCCAGGGTTTGCTCCTCCAGGAGTCTTTGCAGACCATCCGTGGATGTTATAGGGGCCTGTTCTCGGGGCTGCTCTAGGCCCCTGAGCTTGTGCTGTCAAATCGCTGAGCACCTCGTGTCAGAAACACCTGCTTACTCTCTCTTTCCCCAGTTGGCCTGAGGGCAGCATGAATTTCTTCAGCACCTCTGTATCCACAGCTCCCAATTCCCCTTTGGTTGTCCTGAATCTTAGATATTTGTATGGGTGAACACTGTGACAGTGATGTGCAGCCAGACCCTATTCTCTATGCCACTGAATCATATTCTGCATCTACAGAACCCCCGATGGTCTCCAGCACTTGGTCCTTATGTCAATAGCTTCTGTCGTGCTCAGTTAATTCCAAGTCCTGGAAAGGAACTTCCTTCCCTAGACTCACATCTTGACCCCTTACCAGTCTTCATCTCAGGGACACTGTTTGGAGTGTCCCATGTCCAGCAATTTTGACTCTTATTACCCCCATCTTCCTTCCAGAGCTTCTGGCGTATACCGCATATACTCGAGTATAAGCCGACCTGAGTATAAGCCGACCCCCTTAATTTTACCCTAAAAACTGGGAAAACTTAGTGACTCGAGTATAAGCCAAGGTGGAAAATGCAGCAGCCACTGGTCAATTTCAAAAATAAAAATATATACCCAAAACAATTACAATAATTGAGGAATCAGTAGGTTGAATGCTTTTCAATATTTATTGCTAAAGAAAAACTGTAAACTAGCAACAACAAC